>JAEIIH010009837.1:0-49891 GCA_018904745.1 Drosophila orosa
CTTCAAAAGAATAAATTTTTTTCGCTGCAAAACAGAATAAAGAAGTGAGTACTAGGCTTATGTCTCTACAAATCCTTAACTTATTGTTGACGCTTATTTGTTTTCTCTTATGTCTTATGTTTGTCTTATGGTTATGTTGACTTCATTTAACATTCTTTGTTTTCTTCTTAGCCTTAATTGTGCGCGGCACGCGTCACAGATTCACTTTATCGTCTTTGATTTTGGGACGTGCGGTTGACCTTGCTGTGGAAATGCCCATATGAAACTGGCATTAACGTTTGTTTCATTAAAATAATCCCTGGCGCTGAAATCAGCCTTTAAACAGCTTGCCGCGATAGTAACTTCTGTTTTGTCACGTGCGACCCATTTAATTTTTTAATTTTCTTGAATTTAAGCAAACGCTCAAAATCATCACTTGCAATTATAAAAAAAAACTTTTTTTAATGTAATTTTTTAAAAATATAAGGTTAATTCGCTGCAAAACTAGCCACGTTAAAAAAAATTGTCGTGGCGAAACGGCTAAGGTCAGCTTAATAAATTAAAAACCACATTTGAATAATTTTTGATCAATTTTGTATTGTAAAATATTTAGAGGTATAGGAGCTATAAAGAATCTCCCGAGTCCCCTCCAACAAAAGTTGGTTTGTTCACAGGATCATCCGACATCAAAAAAATATAATGCATTCGGTAAAGGATAAAGAACTAACATGTCGTTTTTTTAAATTTAATTTATTTTTATTATGTTGTTCTAATTTTTTTTTTACATTGATGCTACTGTCACAGAATATTTATTAAATAGAGTTGAAGTAAATGATTAAACCAGCGAAAGGCACGCCACGGCTCAATTTGCTCACGCTGCTCAAACCATTATCTTTTTTTCGGAGGCAGCTGGCCGAGCTTCTGCTCAAACCGTGGAAATCAAATACATACATATTTGAAAACGTCCAGTGAAACAGCAGTCCAGGCAGGGCAAATATTATTATTCCAAAGCAAAGCATAAATGGAAGGAAATTTTGAAATAACTATCGGCGCAGTTATATCAATTGGTATTTTGTCTGTGGTATATTTTCCCCTCCTTGGGGTACTTTTTTTTTTTTGGTATTTTCACAAGTGAAATATTTGACGTGGTGAATTAATATGATTGTATTCTCTGAAAACAGATTATTGGAATTTTTAGGGGGAAATTCTACTTTTTGAGATTATTTAGGAAGAAAGTGAAATTTTCATCTGGCAACACTGCAATCGTAAATTGGGGAATAAAAACCTCTTTAGAGTTGATATTAACTTTTTTATTTAAATAAAAAGCGCCGGAGACATATGCGAAGGCCAGCCAGCGGCAAGTGTTGTTGTTGCTGCTGCTGCCCTGCCGCTGTGCGATCGATCGGGGTACGTTTTGAAATCAGTGGAGTGGGGAGAGTTTTTTCTACAGCTCTTTTTTTTCGCTTCAAAGCAGAATTTAAAGGTGAAAAAGGCGTTTTGGGGCAGCGAAAATTGCCCTGGAGTCGCACCTGCTGGTTGATCGCGGCTTTTTCGGCCATTTGCTGTTGCAAAATGCGCCAGCGACACACCTAGAGCATAAAAATATGTCAGTTATGCGAAAGAGAAAAAAGTGCTGAACCTGCGCGCGTGTGTGTGTGTGTGTGTGTGTGTGCGGGCGTGCGTGTGAGTGTGTATGCCGTGCATGTGTACGAGTGTGTTGGTGCAGAAAACTTGTTATCAATGCGGCGCCTATGATAAAAGTCCCATTAGACATGTTTCTCCCACTATGCTGGGCATTCCAATTGGAACGGTGTGGTGTGGAGTGGCGCGAGTGTATGTGTGTGTGTGGGCATCTAATGGCTCTCTTCCCTCTCCCCTCCTCTCTCACGCAGTCTGGCGGCCCCAACTAAATAATGTGGAACATGATGTGCGACGTAATGCCCACAATATCGGAGGACAGCATCTCGCAGCGCTCCTCGCAGTTCAGCGGCGAGGATGCCAACTTCGAGCAGCTGATGGTCTCCATGCTGGACGAGCGCGACAAGCTGATGGACAGCCTGCGGGAGGCGCAGGAGCGGCTGGGCGAGACGGAGAACAAGCTGCACGATGTCGAGAAGGAACGCGACAGCCTGCAGCGCCAGATCAACGCCAACCTGCCGCAGGTAACGACGATTCCGGAATCTGATAAGGAGTCCTGTTCGGCTTAATTCACTCCATTTACTTCTAGGAGTTTGCCACCCTCACCAAGGAGCTGACGCAGGCGCGGGAAACGCTGCTGGAACGCGATGAGGAGATCGGCGAACTGAAGGCGGAGCGCAATAATACAAGGGTAAGCACAGAGCAAATAAAGAGTACTAAGAAAAATAATTTCGGAATATGTCAAGGCAATAAATACAATAAATAAGATGCGTAACGCCTATACATTTAATTGTCGAATTAAAACATTTTCAGACACATCTTGAAGCCAAGAGATCGGCACAAACTTACTTCGAAGCTCTGAAAATTTCTCTGTCGTGCCTCTGCCGCACTCTTAATTTATTTCACTTTATGTATTAATGTCGATCACTATTTTAAATTAAATTATCTAAAATAATTATAATTATTATTTATTTTTTATTCATGATTCCCATTCCCACAGCTTCTTCTGGAGCACTTGGAGTGCCTGGTCTCCCGACATGAGCGCTCGCTGCGAATGACCGTGGTGAAGCGCCAGGCCGCCGCCCAGAGTGGCGTCTCTAGCGAAGTGGAGGTACTTAAGGCCCTCAAGTCGCTGTTCGAGCATCACAAGGCGCTGGACGAGAAGGTACGCGAGCGCCTTCGTCTGTCCATCGAGAAGAACAACGTAATGGAGGAGGAGCTGGCCTCTGCCAAGGAGGAGCTGGCGCAGTACAAGGCGGGCCTGGTGCCGGCTGGCGCAGGAAGCGGCGCCGGTGCGGCGAGTTTGACATCCGCTGCCGGCGGTGGAGGGGCGGAGAACGGGCTCAAAGAGAAGGTACACTCACCCCTGACAAAATTATTGATGCATATCGGTCACCCGATTCTCATTCTCTATGTTCCCCCTATTTTTTTTTTTTTAGTTGTCTGGCGTGGGTGGAGTCAATGGCGAGACGAACGAGCTGAACGATTACGCGGCCAAGACCCACGAACTGCAAACGATCATCGAGAAGCAGGTAAGAGACGCAGACAGCAGATGAGAACCATGTGTTAATGCTTTGCCTCGCCTTTCAAGACCTCCGAACTCTCGCAGTGGCAGCGACGAGTCTCTGATCTAAACAACAAGATCAGCGAGCTGGAGGAGAGTATGTCGCGAGTGCAAAAAGATCACTGCAAGGCTCAGGACCAGTGTGCCAAGCTGCAGCGAGATCTGCGCGAAAATGTGGCCCAAAAAGAGGATCAGGTGGGAATATCAACATTCTTTATATTAAGGTTAGTTTCTATTAATATTTCTTGTTCTTTCCTTAGGAGGAGCGCATTACCACACTGGAAAAGCGCTACGTAAATGCCCAGAGAGAATCCACGTCGCTGCATGATCTCAACGAAAAATTGGAGCAGGAGCTGCGGCACAAGGAGGCGCAGCTCAAGGTGGGTTTAATAAAGAGATTACTGGGTTACGGTCAAGGCAGCGAGAAAGATATTCACAATTTCCAAGAGAGGGTCGATTTTTATTTAAAAAAAAAACCGATATAATTCTAGAATTTATCATATTTCAAGAGTTCCATATACTTTTGGCATTTAAGAGTATTTATCGCTTACAAAGTGTGTAGTTTGCTTTATAATTAATCGTTTAATTGGTACTTATTAATAGTTTAATTAAATCCATTCTCGCGAAGAAAATCGACCAACTCTATACTTTTAATCGTGCGTAATCCTGCTCGCTCATTAAGCTCCCCTTAAGCGTGACTAATCAATTACATTTACATACGCAACCACCTTCCTTCCGACAACTAATTGTACCTACCAACCCGCCCAACAAAATATATATACAAATATGCAAACCGCAACTCGAAAACCAATGCCATAAAACCAATGCCGATGCAGCTGCACGAGGAGAAGATCGGGGCCATCGAGGAGAAGCTGGAGCTGTCCGAGCAGAAGCTCGCTCAGCATGCCAAACTGCAGCCGGACATGGAGGAGCAGCTAAAGGCGCGCATGGAGGCATTGACTAAGGTAGGAAACAAGGTATGCACTCGAACTAATATGCGCGCCGGACAGGTTCCATATATGACAAGTATCAACAATATTATCCTCTCCCCTACAACTCTCTACTCTGTTTATGTAATGCTGTTTTCTTTTGCGAACTTTCCACTACAAGAACCACCACCAACATCAAGAACTATAACTAATCTACTCTATGTACTATACTATTCCTCTCTCTCTGTACTGCACTGAACTCTATCTCTAAACTCTATGAAGCACAAGAAACTGAATCAAAATCAGACAAAAAACCCATCCCTCTGTATACATCAAGGCAAAGTACAATTGATTATTATCAGTCTGTCCTTAATTACAAAACTCGTTGAGTTAAAAGAATAATACATTGAATTTTCCACAGTTGCAACATATTACAAATTTACTAATTTCAAATAAATACATATGTTTTTCCGATATAATATTGAGCGCGTTCTGAAGAAGCAGCTTTGCTAAGATCTCTACTAAAATAACATTCCTACTTTTAATTTTCAATATCAAATTTAAATGTTTTCTGTACTGGACTGCACACAACATTCGAATGCCAAATGTTTGCAATGTCTCTCAAGAGTCCCCGTGGTATATGTATACAGGGGGATTACTCACTCTTAGCTTTCATTACTAAAACCCCGAACTACTCTCTCATTCGCCACTATTGTACACTCGAGAACAAGCTCATTAAACTCGCTGGCCCTAAACCATTTTCAGGCTCAAGAAAGACACGGTTCGGCGGAGGACCGCATCCGGGGACTGGAAACGAACCTGGATGAGAAGACCGCCGAGGTGGTAAGACTGAACCAGCGTCTCAAGATGAACGAGGAGCACAATCTGCGCCTCTCCTCTACGGTGGACAAGCTGCTCTCGGAGTCCAACGAGCGGTTGCAGGTGCATCTCAAGGAGCGCATGCACGCCCTGGACGAGAAGAACGCACTTACCCAGGAGCTGGAGAAGGCACGCAAGGTGGCCGAGGAGCTGCATCATGAGAAGAGCGAGATCATGAAGGAGCTGTCGAAGACTCGGCTGGAAATCGAGAACTTCAAGCGCCAGCTCTTGCAGCAGGAGATCGCCTACAATATCCAGCAGACAGAGGCGCTCACCCGCAGCCTCTCGCCGAGCAGCGTGGTGGACCCTAGCGGTGCATTCTCCCGCAGTGCCTCGCACGCCAGCTTCGAAACGCATTCGCTGCGGCGGCAGAGCAAGCAGCGCCTCACGGAGGAGAATGCCCTGGCACGTTCCATGGCCGAGCAGGAGTGGGAGAAGCTGCAGCAGGCTGCGCATGCTCAGCAGCAGGCCTATGAGCTGGTGGCCAGTGCGGCCGACTGCGATGACTCCGATGCCCTGTACGCGGCCACGGCGGATATGATGTCCCCCTCGGGTCACACAGACGCCCAGACCTTGGCCATGATGCTACAGGAACAGCTGGACGCCATCAACAACGAGATCCGTCTGATCCAAGAGGAGAAGCAGTCGACGGAGGCGCGGGCCGAAGAGCTCGAATCGCGGGTAGGAAGCCTAGAGCACGTAAATCTCTTGGCCCGCGGTCGTTCCATGGACAGACAGAGTCCACCGATGAGCGGCCGGAGTACACCCAACAGCCCTCAAAGGGATTTTATGCAGAAATATCATACGGTTAGTGCATCTTCTCGAAAGCTTTATAAATTTAATTCAATATTTTTCTCACAGCTCAACTTGCCAGTGCTATCCAGCGATGCCTCTCGCGAGGAGATCCACGGCGGCATGTCTACCACCGGTGATTCAAGTTCTGGAGGGGCTGCCTCGCCGCTAACGGCCCGCTCTATGCGCCTGGAGCGTGTGGCACAAGCTCTGGCCCACAGCCAGGAGGAGCTGCGAAGGCGTTCCATTGGCATAAATCCCAATGCTCCGGTGGCGCCAAACCACAGTGGCGGCCACATGCAGCTGAGCAGCCACAGCTACGGACTGTCGCCGCTCAGCTCGCGTTACGGCAGCCAAGAGTCGCTGCGCCACTATAACACCATGGGCTCCATGTCCATGCTGCAGACGCCGACATCGGGTGTTTCTAGAGACGCTGCCGCTGCCGCTGTGCAGAAGAAGAAGGGAATCAAGTCCTCGCTGGGACGGTTCTTCAGCAAAAAGGAGAAAGTCAAGGGCGTAAAGGACACCCTACCCGACGGCTCGCCCAGCATGATGTCCATTGGCAATCTTTCGATCGGGCTGAGCGAGGTGGACTCAAACTACGATGCCATGAGCATGACCGGCGGCATGATGCCCCGCATTGCCAGCTCTCAGGGATCCAAAATAAGCAGCGTCGACTATGGCAGGCAGAAGAAGTGAGATATTTAGGCTCATCTACTGAACACTGGCTGACATATTCTCGTTTGATTCCAGGGAGCACGACTACCGCAATGACTTGCTGGGTGAGGCCATGAAGGCTGGTACACCCTTTGCACTGTGGAACGGCCCCACTATCGTCGCCTGGCTGGAGCTTTGGGTGGGCATGCCCGCCTGGTATGTTGCCGCATGTCGCGCGAACGTCAAGTCGGGGGCCATCATGAGTGCACTTAGCGATACGGAAATACAGCGGGAGATAGGTGAGTGGCACTCTTCCCTCCTTTCCACGATCGCTGTGAATTCTCTCTAACCATTCTCACCATTTAACAGGCATTAGCAATCCCCTGCACAGGCTCAAGCTGCGTTTGGCCATTCAGGAAATGGTTTCCCTGACCTCTCCCTCTGCGCCACAAACCTCACGGACTACGTTGGCGTTTGGTAAGATTAGACGTGCTTATTTTTCTTTAGGATCTTTAAGGAGTTAAATATCAATACAGTATCCCTGGTGCATACCTTGGATATGTGCTTTTGTCAATCAATTAACATGTTCATAAAATTTTCTCTTAGGCGACATGAACCACGAGTGGATTGGCAACTATTGGCTGCCCGGCTTGGGGCTGCCACAATATCGTACAACTTTCATGGAGTGTCTGGTCGACGCCCGCATGCTGGATCATCTCACCAAAAAGGACTTGCGCGGCCAACTCAAAATGGTAGACAGCTTCCATCGCACCAGCCTGCAGTACGGCATCTCAATGCTCAAGCGGCTCAACTACGATCGCACGGAGCTGGAGCACAGGCGCAAGATGAGCGAGAACGGCCTCTGTGATGTGCTCGTGTGGAGCAACGAGAGAGTCATCCGTTGGGTGGGCAGCATTGGATTGAAGGTGAGCTCTACTCAGACTTGGGAAGAGAAGGTAATTTAACCTCATGCATTGTATTTACACAGGAATATGCCAATAACTTGCTCGAATCGGGAGTACATGGGGGCCTGATGGCCCTGGATGAAGGTTTCGATGCCAATGCCATGGGCCTGGCCCTCCAAATACCCACACAAAATGCTCAGGTAAGCCATTAGCCAACATTTCTCATAATAAATAGGGATTGAACATGTATTTTTATTGCAGGCTCGCCAAATACTCGACACCGAGTTCAACAATCTCCTGCAGATAGCCACAGATCGCAGGCCGGAGAACGAGCAGCGTAACGCCTCCTGATGCAGCTACAGTCCGCCCACGACATCGGTGGATGAGTGAACCTGAGCAGAACAGACATGAGCAACCTACAACAATAAAACTGAAAAGACCAGGGGCAACGTTTCCTAATGAGAGAAGACAGAAGTGCTAGCAGCAACCAAGCCACAAAAACTCCAACAAGAAAGACGCAACGCAAGAGACTCCCCAGCATGATGCACGTCTAATCCACATATTTAATATATAAAAGTATAAAAACAAGCATAGTCACATAATCCATAACGAGACAATGTATACAAGACATAGCACGTACTCTTCATAGGACATACGTAGTTGCAGGCGTGTACAAGTTTTAGAAGCTAATCAGTTTTCGATTATATAATTATTATTGTATTTTTATAGTGTAATTGGGCTTGCAATAGACTAACAGTATTTTGTTTTAGAAAGAGATACGACGGCGTGCTTCGAACCAAATTCGTGACCAAACCTGTTTGTTATATAATTTTTATGGCATTTTGTACAGTTTTTATTTTAACCAATTAATTTTGTATTTTTTTTTTTTTTTAACTTTTGATGTTTACAAACTAACATACGCTTTACACATACATATGACATTATGGTGTTTCTGTTCAGATCTTTTCGTAGCAGACAGAGACGGCGTTCCGCTTGAGTTTATAAACTGAACAACATGCACAACAATCAGGCATACATATATAGTAACAGCTGCATATATATACATATATATATACGATTTATACATTATAATAAATTTAATTATAACAAATAATCAAGGATACGTGTAACTAACAAAAGAAGTATTAGAAACGAAGTTAGGGGAAGGGAAGTCGAGTTGTAGCAGTCGCAAGCGCCCATTGAAATCAACTATTTACATACTTATATATACGAGATGGATCGTTCAGTAATCGAAAAAGCTTTAAAGGCGAATCATAAACGTAAACCTTTGCTTTAGCCCTTAATAAAAGAATTTCTTTGCTCATTGGCCCGAAGGAGTTCCGAGTAAGACCTTTAAATATTTCTAATGAACTATTCACAACACCCAAAAGCATATCCATTGTTTTTTAAAACATAGAAGTCCGAAACATTTTTCAAATTTTTCTAAGTTGTTACATAAATAAATTTAGAAAAGAAATCTGTCTCTTCTGTTGAGATCCATTTAAGTTTCGCATGTACTTAAACGTCCCTATTTATGTTGAAGCACACAAACTGCCACATAACAACGTATAAACGAGCCCACACCCTACGCACCTATTAGTGCTTGGTGTTTCGGGGCCTTAGCTTAAGTTTTGAATAATTTGAACGTAAACCAAAATCGCAACTAACGCTTGTCTCCAAGTTGAACTACAAAAACAAACAAAAAGGGAAACATTTACAAGATGAGTAAATATAAATAATATACTTAAATTAATTTATACTACTAAAACATATATTATAACAATACTAACGAGAAATACTTAATGAAATTATTTCAACTGTATTAGCGAAATTACACAAAAAAAAAGTGCGTAAACCAACTTATTAAAACTCTAAAAAGCAAACTTATTTATGTATGTAACTGTAGCATTATCTAAGTACATCCAGGAGTAAAGCAAATATTTATGATGTGTAACCTAAATTTACTAAACACTAATGGAGAATGTCTAAGTTAATTCGAGCTGGAGATTGATTTAATTGTTGACTTTTGTTGAAAATTCCGCAGAAAAAACGCTGAAGAGCAAACGTAACTAAAGTAAACTAACTGCATAACAAAAATATAAAGTTTAATACCATTACATATGTAAATATATTTATACAATATTGTGAGATGAAAAGGATTCACGAAAATGGAATACAATACAAGAAACTTAGGTAAAAATTCCGTTTTGGGATTTTTTTTATATGTACCATATATATTTGAAAAGATGAAAACAGCAAACCACAAAAAACAAATGGAGAAAATATAACTACAAATAAAACTTTATTAAAAAAATAAAATTGTTTAATTTGTTGTATAATTTTGGGTATTTGGGGTTTTCCAATGGACCAAAGGAAAAGAGCTAGCAACAAGAAAGCAAGCTAACTTCGGCGCGCCGTTTGCGATCTAATCACTAAGAATCAAAGTTCTTAACTTTTGTCTACATTTATCATCATTCATTATGACCGCTATATGATATAGTCGTCCGATTTCTATAAAATTAAAACAAAAATTCTGAAATAATACAAAATGGCTATATCTCAAAGTAGATTAAAAATGTGCAAAGTTTCATTCAGATAGCTTTAAAACTGAGAGAGTAGCTTGAGTATAATCTGACAGACGGATGGACAGACGATTTGACAGGCATGGTTAGATCGACTCAGCTGTTGATGCCATCACTGCGCTGTCAAATTCGGACTAAAATTATAATACCCTGCAAGGGTATACAAATAAGCTATTAATAAATTGTCCGTAAACTCTCTTAGAGACTATTTACATAAATGCGAGAGCTCTAACTGAAATCTCATTAAATGTTCGCAAAAGGTAAACTGCGTTTAGTGCACAAAATATTAGCAACACTCTTTATGTCTGGATTTCCTCCATTGTTAAAAAAATGGAAGACAATTTATTATATTAAATTGGTCCAATGGGTTGATATGTTCGAATTGCATTTGTGCGCGTTAGGAATAGAAAAAAGTGGCTAGATATGTGAAAATATATAGCTATTTAACTGTACAAAAATGTACAATTTTACTGCCCTGGTGCGTTTTTTACAAGTTGTGCAAAGTATGCAGGTGTCAGCGGAGGTCGGGCAAAAAATAAACATCTCGCGAGTCTTTCCAGTGCCTCCTGCTTAGAGAAAATCTTTTTTAGGGGATTTGTTTTGGAAGGTCATATTTTTTAGAGGTCATATTTAATAGGAATAGAAGTTGGTTTGTTACGTTTTTCTTAGTTTGATAATCAAATCTCTCCTTGTAATAATTGGAGAGAATACAGGGCATGTAAAGTTTGACAGTAACTGGCATTACTTTAAAAGCCCTTACACTTGTATTGAAATTGACTCTCGGTTCGTAATTTTTGCCCCTTTTTTCACTGAAATTGATTTGTCTATGAGATGTAATGATTTTTAAATCAGTAAAGATTTTTCGTTAGTACATGTGATACTGTTCGGCTCCTGCTTCAAAATTCCACGTTAATTGCACCGTACAATCGGCTGCTTTGGCAACGAGCCTATCCAACGTCCACAGCAAAAGCTCAAACCGAAGGACAGGCGCATGCAAGGACTCGGATACGGACAAGATTGGAATACCCGAACGGACATCGAATTACAGCTCTTGAGCGTAAGTGGCAGGAGTGGCCGGAGCCGCAGCAGCCATTAGCATGACGCAGAGCACGCCGAGCGGTGGAGTCCCCGGGAGCCGCCATCGCTACTACAACCCTGTCTCCAAGATACAGTCGCTCATCCACAACCTGGACGCCGAGCTGGTGCAGCTGTGCAAGCAGTGCACTGTGCAAAAGCCACTGGCCGGCAGCAACAACAGCAAGAACCCCATGGGTAGCACAAGTTATGCCCCCAACTATCCGAATGGATCCGCTCCTCTGCGCCATGGTGGGGCGAGCACCTTGGACAGTATTGCCGCCCGTAGCTTCCGTCCCGAGAGCATCAACAGCCTGCTTTCCCGAGCCCGTTTCACCGGCTCGACGCACAGGACCATGCCCACTTCACCGCTAGCGCCGGAGGCCCATAAGCGCCAGATGCGGAACGTCTATCGGACGCGTGTGATTGACGCATACCGCAACCGGCGCATCTTCACAGTGTACGGAAATTACCACACAGTTCGACGGGCACTGATGCGGAGAGGGTGGCTGGAGAAACTGCCTTCGGCGCGCTTCGCCAAGCTGCAGAACATGCCCGAAGACACCCTGCTGGAGCACGCCCGGCGAGGGAACGACTACGAGGCGGTGGTCATCTCCAAGATGATAAACCACTTCCCTGCTTTCTTCATTTGGCAAAGCAAGGCTCAGCGCGATCTGTGCGCCGAGGTGCGGCCCTTTAGGAACCGAGTGCGCCGCAGCCAGTTCCTGGACTTTTCTACAAAAGTGGGACTCGTGGGATGCGCCGAACAGGAGCGCTGGTACCGCGAGGACGGCGTCTGCGGGATGAGCTATCCGCGCTTCTACCGTCTGGGCGGCAACAGTCTGGAGGAGCGCATGGCCTTTATCGAAGACTACCAGCAGACGCAGGCTCGATCGCTGCTGCTGTACGTGAAGGAGCACCAGCCGGCGGAACTAATAAGTGACTGCGGCACGGTGCCCAGTACCACATTGGACTTCGCCCTCGGCAAGGTGAAGAAGATGGTGCGGTACGCAGAGCACGTTTCCCTAGACGATGTCCGAATAAAGCCGGGGACGCCCGCAGAGATCGTTGAGAATCAGGCATTTATGATGCAGTCCGCCGAAGTTCTCAAGTCAAACGCCAAGTTCAAGGTCAGCGAGAAGGTAATGACCGAGTACGCTCGCTTGGCCAAGCTCTACCTCGATCAAATCGAGTCCCTGCGGCCGGACTATCGCTGGGACGGCAGCCGAAATTTGTGGATCCTGAAGCCCGGATACCAGTCGCGCGGCATTGGCATCGTCATACGTAGTTCCCTGGACGAGATCCTGCAGTGGACATCCAACAATCAGAACAAGAAGTACATTGTCCAGAAGTATATAGGTGAGCTAAAAAACCTTTATTATAAGGAACACATAAAATATCCGGGTCTCCGATTCCATTTAAAAAGAGCACACTAGCTTCCTCTTTTCATGACCAGTTTTACCATGAAGTGAACCAAAAAACTCCACAAGAGACCGTTAGTCATCCCCAGAAGCATTATTATTATTATTTCCATAACATTTCCTTTCCGACAGAGCGACCACTGCTCGTATACCGAACCAAATTCGACATCCGGCAGTACATGTTACTCGCAATCTCGGACACAACGGTCAACATCTGGATGTATCGAGACTGCTATCTGCGCTTCAGCTCGCAGGAGTTCACCATGGACGACCTGCGAGAGTCCATCCACCTGACCAACAACTCGGTGCAGAAGCGCTACAAGAACAAGACCAACCGCGACTCTCGGCTGCCCAAGCACAACATGTGGTCGCTGGAGCAGTTCAAGGCCCACCTGACCCACAAGGGGGCTCCGGAAGGGACTTGGTCGAAAATCTACAACGGCTTCAAGCAGAACCTTGTGGCCGTGGTAATGGCCAGCATGGACGAGACGGAGCTGGTGCAGAACGCTTTCGAGCTGTACGGCTGCGACTTCATGCTGGACGAGCACTACAATCCCATTTTGATCGAGATCAACTCCACGCCTGATCTCTCGCCCTCGACGGAGATTACGGCTAGGATCTGTCCGCAGGTGCTGAAGGACTGCATCCGTGTTGTGGTGGACCTGCCAAAGAACCCCTCCGCCGCCACCGGTCTATTCGAGCGAGTCTTTGAAGTCAACTACAGCATCAACAAGGGTGCCGATGTCAAGCCCCTTGAGCTAAACGGCAAGCAGATGACTATCTTCGAGAACCAGCCCAAAACACGGAGCCACCCGCGGTCCCGGCTACTGCGCAAGATCCTGAACAACGTCAAGCCCACCACGATCACCAAACTGGAGAAGGCCAAGGAGGCTCAGGCCAAGAGTGTGAAGACAGTCTCTGGAAAGGTCTCCAAGAAGAAGGTAATTTTATAATTTTAATTATTGCAAACTAACCATAAATCAAAAATACCTACATATATGTACTTAGTCTAGCTCTTTAAAGAAAGCAAATGCTGCTGAGGTGGCAAGCTTGGGCTCGCACTCCACCCATGCCTCATTACAGAACGTTGGACCAAAGGGCACCCTGAATTCAACAACCCGTGAGAATCTCGCACTTCAATACACCGCTCCCAAGTGAAGTTCCCTGAACAAGTTTGGGTGAGTTTTAAAAACCCATAGAAACAACTTAATTTGTGCTCCTCCTTAGGAATTTGAGTGTGTCTGGATCATCGGTTTCGCCTAACACCAACCGACCGTAACAGTAGTATGTAACCAGAAGTAAAACATAAATTCTTAGACATGTAAAGTCCTTTCAAGCAGGCTACCATTAAAAATCGTATAAAAAGGGTAATATGTCAATACATATATGATTAAAATGATAATAACAATATTCCCGAGGGGTCTATAGTCATTACCCGATCAAAGTGGAACCATTCAACAGGTGCATAATCAAATCATCAAAAATCAAAAGATCTGAAAAAAAAGGACCAAAGCAAACCCATATTCTCCATCTTGAAGTGGACCACGACTATTCAGATCAGAATCAGTGCCTAAATCAAACAAAGTTTATTGAACAACAAAACATAAAACACACAAAAGTGTCATAGTTTAATATCAGCACATTTTGATGACGGCTTTTGAATAAAATTGTCGTAGAATTATTTAGATTTTATTCAATTTTAATATTTCATTTTAGAACTGAATTTAGAATTAGATTTCTTTCACTTTTAATATTTCTGAATTTAGTTGGGAAATAGCAGATCGAAATGTAACAAGAATATAACAAATAACATTGAGATCGGTCGGCCAGGTCTCTACGTATATAGAAATCTGCCAACTAAATCTCTATAAAGCGCATTGAGGCTTAAAAGTTGTAGGTTAAAAGCAACAGTAGCTATTATTTGTATTATGCGGACAACCGTCGGGTAGAAGTCTCCGTTTGCATTTATCCAGTTTTTTACACTTAACGCATTTTTGACTACGGTACCAAGGCAGTGTTGGTGGATGTCCTAGCCTACTGGCAGAAGAGGCGTCGGAATCGTCAGCGTCGAGTTGTGCAGCTTGTTGGCCAGTGCAGTCCTCGGGCTCATCATTTGCGCCTGGGAGAGCTGCAGCTCGCTGGTGGCCTGCTTCAGAGCGGCCACAATGGGCTCGCCTCGGTGCAGGGCCTGTACTGAGATGCTGATGGGAAGTCGGGGACCGTTGGACTTACGGCCGAAGGTCCTGCCAATGGCGTGCAGGCTGGCCGTGCTCTCGATCTCGGACTTGGTGCGGATGAAGCGGCGCTGCGGCAGGCCGGGGGCGGCAAGGGGCAGGCCTTTGGAACGGGTCGAGGACGTGGAGGTGGCGCCACCCGTCGTGGCAGTAATGTTTCGCAAACTACGCCACTTTCGCTCGCTCATCACAGGTGCCGTCGCTGGAGCAGCTCCCTCATGCATAGACTCACTGCCGCCGGCCGTGTAGTTCTTGATGAGGATCTTGAACTTCTTCTCAGTGCTGTCTACGGGATTTGACGAACTAAGCCGGGGTCCGCAGCTCCGCTGGCGTTTCGGTGGCAGTGCGGTGTTTGGCAGCGCGGTGTTTGGCAGCGGCTCACCCGGCACAGATCCCGCCGTGTTGCGCTTGTGGGAGGCGCTGTTCAGCAGCTGACTGATGGAGCGGCCCGCCTGCTTCAGCAGGTAGGGACACGCTGAAGCCGACTGCGGAGCCGCAAGGGCGGGAGTGGGAGCCACCGATGGCGACTTGTGCGGCTGCTGGCTGCCGAGACTGAGGCTTAGGCTGCTCCGACTGCTGCTCATCGGCTCCACCATGTACTTTTCCATGTACTCGGTGGCATTGAAGGTGGGCATGGCACGGTGGATACGCGAGATGCTCGACGCCGGATGCAGAACGGCCGAGCGCTGGCGGTACACGCTGCTGGTGGCCAGCGAGCGCTCCTTGCGCTGCTGCTGGTAGTAGTAGTGATTGTGGCCACTCCCATGGCTCACCTTCTGCAGCACCTGCTTGCCCTTGACATATAGGTTGAGTCCCATGTAGGCGGGCGTAGGCGGAACCACCTGACGGTAGGCCAGGTCGAAGTTGCCCATGTCCGCTTTGGGATCTGCGCGGCGATCGATGACAACTACCAGGAGCCGCAGAAGAGATCATTAAGTGTGATGTTTGTGGGAACTACTCTGTGACTCACCCTTGACCACATCCTCCAGGCATTGCGGGCACATCCGGGCCGTCACGCTCGTGGTGGCACCAAGATCCGGACTGGAGTTGATCTCGATGAGCCAGGGATAGAAGTTCTCACAGATCATGAAGTCGGCGCCGAAGAGCTCAAACGTGTTGGGCCGCCGGTCCATGTTCTCCTGCGAGGCCAGCATGCAGCCGACGATGGCCTTCCGCATCCCGGGGAAGATGCGCTCCAGCCACATGTTGTACTTCCCGATCTGACGCAGGTACGCCTGGAAGGAGTAGCAGTCCCACATGTTCTCGCTGGGCAGGCGCTTGTCCCGCTTCCCGTTGGTGTACTTCTTCTGGATCGCATAGTTGGTCAGGTGCACCGACTCGTGGTGGTTGCTCAGGCTGTACTCCTGGGAGCTGAAGCGCAGGTAGCTCTCCCTGTAAAACCACACCACCAGGGGCTGGAGTCAGAGGTGAGTTAGAAAGATAAAGAAAACGGACACATTAAGATGCCGGAATGAACCAACCTGGGTATTCGTTATGAGGAACCACTGGCGAATGTCGAACTTCGTTTGAAACAGGATCAACGGTCGCTCTGCAAGGACATACAAGTACAACAGGGTTTTATTTCCAAACGATTCATCATTCAAAAATATAATGGAAATAAACTTCTAACTGTGCACAAATAATTCGCGTTGCAATCCATAATACAATTCCATGTTGACCAACTTCAGTCTTCCTCCGTCTGCCTTCTAGGGTAATTTCAGGTGGGATTAAAAATCAATTGCTCTGGGAAACCTGTTGCGCTTTGTGGGGCCGACAGAAACATAGTACAGCGAGTTATGATGGTTGCTTGCCAAGGAGCACGACAGCAAGAGCAATAACAGTGGCAACACCAGCCCAAAGGCAATGATTGCGTTTTTAGGCCAAATATTTATGAATTTTATGTTGGCAAGGAATCGCAACGGCCAACTTTGTCTCTATATAAGAGTGTGTGCGTGTGGGCGAGGAGCCTCACTCAGCAACTGACGTTGTTTCGACTCGAGCTTCCAAAGCGCCCAAAAACGGGAGCCTACTAACTCGAACAACAACTTTGGCACCGGCCTGATTTACGACCTAGTTTCCGTGTGTTTGTTTATATCGCCTACTAGCAGCGGGACTCAAAATGTGTGTTGGGTCTGCACTCAAGATGCTTTATCCGGTATCGATTGGAAAACGTATGTAAATGTGGGATACAGTTGAAGAGAAAGCTTTGTACTTAAACTAATATTTCATTACTAATTTCACCAATTTTTTTTTAAAGAAATCTAAAGGATACACATTCTTATCCCTACAAAATATACCTAAGATGCTCTCTAAATTCATAATCCTCCAAAAATTATATTTATTCTCAGATGGTATTTAGATCGGGTTAGTAGTTACTGAGAACTAATTACAGAACTAGTATTCAGCTTACCTATATACTTCTGCACCACATATCGGCTTTTGGAGGCTATCGACGGGTTTACAACGCCAAGGATTTTCTTCAGGTTGTCCATAAGGAGGATGCCCCGGCCGCGACACTTGTTTGCTGGCTTCACAATCCACAGATTCTGGTAGCCGTCGAGGCTGTACTGTGGCCAGTGGACCTTCATCTTGTCGATTAAAGCCAGGCAGCTCTTGACCATGGGATCCAACCGCTGGCCGTCGTGCTGAATGCGTCCGTCCTCGTTGACCAGCTGCTGGTGCTGGAAGAGGAACGCGTCCCAGTCGTGCTCCCATATCTTGGGCGGGTCCTCGAAGTCGATGTCGTTGTGCTGGCAGCTGTCGAGGTACTCCACAAGGCGCTTGTAGGCAAAGTCTATCGAGGAGTAGGGGATCTTGCCGGCGCACGAGAAGACTGCCTCGGAGCCCTGCTTGTGGTACTTGCAGAGCATCGCCCGCAGGTAGGCCACGCAGGCGGTAAGCTTGAAGTTGTCGATAAACTCGCCAAGCTCCTCGGGACTCCAGACATTGTAGCAGCGCGGGAAGTACATTTCGGCGGTGCCCTCCTCAAAGAACCAGTGAAAGTCCCGCAGCTGGCTGCAAAGACCCTCCTTCGAGGTGAACGGCGCCCTGTGGAATTTGTTGATGGTCATGCCTGGATTCTTGGCCTGATCGATGTAGTCGCACTTCTCCTTCCGATTCGTCCACAGAAAGTCCACGGGCATGTGCTCCAGAAAGCGCGACATGATGTTCCGTTCGCACTTGAGCACATATTGCCGCCGGGTCTCTCCTGCCTTGCGCTTGGGTAGCCGCTGGGTGAGATCCTCGTAGGTCATCTGGCCTGCCGGCATCACTTTGCGGTGCACGTCCAGCTTCTCCACCCATCCCCGCGTTAGCAGGGCGTTCCTTACGGAGTTGAAACAGCCGCGTATTGTGAAGATCTTGTTCTGCTTGGCGGCCTCCTGGGCTTTCCGCCGCAGCTCGTTCATCCGCTCGGTGGTGATCCAGGTGCGTCTGGCCACGTAATTGGTGGGGGCGCCCAGGGGAGTGGTCTTCCCCTGCGGCAGAGTCTTCCCAGGAAGGTTCTCCTTATTGCTATTACTGTCGGCCAGGGAAGGTATCTCCTTGGGGGCGGCGGGTAGCAGAGCCCTCTTCACGGGCGTGTCACTCTGTGCGGGCGTCAGCTGGATCACAGGAACCGTAAGAGGAGCCACTCCCCTGTTCGTCGGAGTGGGCGTAGGCGGCGGTGCAGTGGGCGGAGTGGCGGGTTTCTTGGCCAGCGTGGCACTGGCGCACTTCGGGGTCTGCTCCTCCCTTGGCTGCTCCTTGCCACGGTGCGGCTCACTGCTGGGGCGCGTTTGCATGGCGGAAGCGCTCGCTCCAAGCCTCGCCAGCCTACTGAACGTGGATACGAATTGCGGGGCCCGCTCGGACTGGGCCACTGGGTGAATGGGTTGTTAATTCGCGGAGCTGCCTGGCAACCATTGAGCCAGAAATAAGTTCACAAGTTCACTTCGGCAACGGCTCTATTAATAGCTTCATGCTCAACTTGCTCCTTGGTTTAGCCTTTGCTTTTAGCCATGCACCCGCACTCGCACATGTGCCGAGCGTTCCGGCATTTACTTTAGCGGAATTCGATTTCTTAAGGTTTTTATTCTTATATATCGATAAGAGTTTTGTATCTCTTTTCTGCATAAACTTAAATGTATGTATTTTAACTTTTCAAACTTTTTTATTTTCTGTATTTTCTAACATTCTAAAATATTTTCATTTCATTATTTCCATAATTTCTGAAAAATCTTGACTAAATACATACATGATTTTATCTTGTATCTTTTTATAGTGTTTTTTTTTCAGTTTAAACCAGAAATTGTATACATTATATATACATATTATATATATACATTTTAAATATATTTAAAACTATAATCCCCACTTGGCATCTTTTCGATTAACTGAAAATGATAAAAGTAGTTCAAGACTACTAATGCTGGCCAGGCGAAAGACAGAACACTCCTAATAGTTTCCCATTCGTTTTGTAGTCTAAGAGCATAGTTATAGCACTTTTCACGTTGGGTTAGGTCGACCGGAAATGGATGTTTATGTCGGTTACCTGGCGATGTTGGGTGACATAAAAATGACCTTCAAAACTGTAAGGCTTGGATGTGCTGGATATTATTGGGGGTGTGATGTGAAGATATAAATTTTCGGAAATTGGGGAATGAATTTCAAAGCACAATTAGTTGATGGTAATCATGAGATTAAGCGTGTTTTTGTGTTTGTATGTAAAATTTCCCGAATACATTACTTTCGTTTACTCTAAGAATCAAGACAGCATTCTATAAGACAGTGCCTCGACAACGAAACACTTCTAAATAGTTTCAATAAACTTAATTCCTTTAAATACGAAATAAACGAAAAAGGTAGACTTAATTGTTGGTCGGCATTGAAGTTATTAGATATTTCAGACATAGTTGCAAATTATTAATTGATATCTTAATTTTAAAGACATATTACAACTTAATAAAAGAGATATTTCTTTTATTATTATACTGGTAAAACAAGTAGTAATTTATTTATGTATGTTTATATTCACAAATTGATGAGCTCTCTAAAAATCATATTAAATTAAACAACCTAAAATGGCAGGCTTACCTAACATAGCGTAATGCATATGCAAGCACCACCTGAAGTGCTCACCTGTCATGTTTCTACGTTTCAGAGCCCTGTTCCAAGCTGAGGGCCCCGTCCCATTCGCTGGCAATGATGGTCTTGCACGACTCCTGTTTGTTTCCGCCATGTTCCCATGTCGCGGTGGGAGTTGTCGTCATCGCTGTTGCTCTCGTTATTTGGTGTTGGTGTCATCGCTGGCGTTGTCGTCACTGGGAAAAGCGTTGCCTGCGACGCCAACGTAAGCAAATCAGGGACAGGAAAAGGGGGCGGAGCGGAATCCCGTTGATGGATGTACTGCTGACTGCCACGGTGGACTTGTCTGCGCAATTTGTGCAATTTTCGCAAAGGCGAGGGAATGGATAAAGGGAACTTTTCAATTATTTGTAAAATAATCAAGTTAACTGCCACCATGGATGGAGCTGGGGCCGAGCGATTACTGGGTTATGTTGGGGTTACGTAGTGGGGTGGGGTCTTATGTCAGTGCCACGTGCTTGGTCCTGATCCCCCTCCCAGTACCATGATTTGGTTCAAGGACAATTTAGCCGCAAAACTTGATTCGTAGCAGTTTTTGCACGAGTTTTCAACGGAGTTGCGGCAAAGTTATTGTGCTTGTGGGACGCCCGGCACACGGCAACACCTTCGCCTGGAGCCGGATTCCGGATCCGGATTCCGCACTCCGCACTCCGACTCTGGTGGTGTCCTTGCGTGCCGACCAAGTTGAGAGGCCGCCTCCCCTTTGTCTATTTTATTTACATTGCATTAAAAACTGCCTGGTTCTAGTCTCACGTGGCTGACTGGCGTACTTGCTCCAAGACAGTTGTTCACGTAACTGGGGCGGTAATTAATTTCGGACGGGGAACGGGGACTTTCGGGACGGGCTTATGGCCTGGTAATTTGAGGTAATGCGCCAGATTAAGTTTATTTACTTTCGAGGCGGAGCTGGTTACGAATTTCCCTAGATTTGGGTCAGGGAGTTTGACAAGTCGAAAGTGATAGGCTTGACATATGTAGTTGTAATGAACTAAAATCGTTGGAAAGAAAGAAAAATAATATTTTTCTTTAATATACACTTGTTTGTGTCCGTTTTTGTGGATGCATACTTTTATTATATTCAATTAAAGTATGATGTTAGGGCCTTTTGCAGTAGATGTATCCAGAAGAAACTCAGGGCTTAAATGGAAAAATTGCCTAAAAAGTATTCCCATATTGAATTGAAAAATAATGGTAGTAGTAAAAGGAAATTGTATAATATTAAATAATAATGCCGAAATCCTTACGGTATATTTATTCTATCTAAGAATTAATGTCTAAAAATTCCCGCTTACTTGAATTGCATGGGTCTTCGGGGTCCCGACCATACCAATCCTAATAGAATGTTTTGGTAGTAATACGAAATTACATAATATTAAAAATTAATGCCGGTATATTTAATCTATTTAAGAAGAAATGTCTAAAAATTCCTGCTTACTTGAATTGCATAAGTCTTAGGGGTCCCCGACCATAAAAATCATATGTAGGTGCGAACGCATTGGTTCATTCCGTTACGATTTCGACGATACGTGGAACTGTACAAAAACAATGCTTCCTAAATTTATCGCCAAAGAGGCGGCAAAAATGCTTGAACGCCGTGATCTCGAGTTTGAAATAACAAATCATATGCGTTTTGCCGCGTATTAAAGATCGTTTACTCGCTTACTGGCTCATGGTTGTGACGATGGGTTTTTGTTTTTGTCTGACTGCTCTTCTCATTATACATATCTCGTGGCCACGCCTGATACAAATTAAATGTTATTCTTTTAACTAAGTTAGTTTGCCCTTTGGCCATTTAGGATTCCTTCCCCTCGAATGCGCTCCTGGGCAATACTAAGGAACTTTCGCCGGGATGCGTTGAACTCGCGGAGAACGGATTCAGTGGCGCCCATGAAAGAAAAGTGCAACAGCGACGAAAGCTTTTCCCTGCCAGCCGAAGTAGCTTTTCTCCAACATGGAAAACCGAGAGAGCGATGGAAAAAAGGCGAGGGCGCGAGATGCGATGCCGGGTGCTCGGGCCGAAGTTGCCGACGAACGCCTTCGGTTGTCCATTCAAATATAAAACAGAAGCGTACGGTAAATACGAAAACATTCATAACGGAAAACTCCTGACGTGTGGACGCGAAGTGCCGTGATTTCTGTCGTTCATTTTTGTCGCGTCTTTCGCTGCTTGTGTTTTGTGTATTATCATTGTTGCCGTTATATTCTTTGCAACTACTTAGTATCTCTCTGTTCGCGAATACCGAGCACATAGGAGCCAACAGCAAAACAACGAAAATATCCCCCATTCATCTTGTTCTGCCAACTTATTTCTAATTGTGAAGCAACCTTGAAATTTTCGCCGCACGCTGGAAATTGCAAAACAAAAATATTGAAAATATATATGTACCTATTGTTTACCGAAAACTAGTCAATTATCAGCGAATTTCGCCTATTGCAATGTGACTTTCCAAGTGTGATCGCAGCTTTGTTGACGGTTTGTTTGCCAAGAATAATCGCTTAAAAATCGGTGGGCAGCGGTGTTCGATCGCACACCAGACACTACACAAGTTCAAGAGAGGATATTGCTTTGGATTACTAATTGCGGAAGTCAACTGCCAAAAATGGGCACTATCGGTGAGTTAACTTAAAAAAAAAACCAAGAAACCGATTTAAAATTAGTTTTAAGATAATTTTGAAATACTTTTGAACATTAAAATTAGTTTTTAAATTTGTTCTGCTTTTGAAAATTTAAAACCGTTGTTGTTTTGTAGTAGTTTCTCCAACCTCTTTGTATTAAATTTTGTACAATTTTTAAGCTTCAACTTTATTGCTATTCTTAAGTATATTTTTTTTTGCCTAATTTCTAGTTTTTAACAGGAAAGGTTGGGATACTCAGGGTTTTTTTTTTGTCCAGTTTTCTTTACCATAATTAGATTCCTACAATTAATAATCCATTTTTAAATATAACAAGCGCTCATACCACAAAAAGCAACCCTGCCAGATTTATAAAATAAATACCCAAAAAAGTAGTAATTTTCTTGCATTACTTGACTTAGTTTGACTATTGTTCAGTTCCAACAAAGATATATTATCTTCGTAAACCTAGATTTATGTCATTGTTCCGCCCCTTGAATTGACTTACCAAAGAAGTGTAATCCTCGAATGCCATTCAGACAAATGCACAATTTCCATTCTTTGATTACTTGTCATCCAATCCGAGCATCTTTTGTTAGCTCAAGGCAGCTCTCCACATGACGTCCATATCCCCATAATTATGTAAATAATCCTTTTCAGGCAGCTCCTACTCACACGCAACAGGGCAGAGATTCCTTTCAGTTGAGTAGGATATACATACATATGTGACCGGTTCCCCGTCAACGCCCCCTCATGTTCACTTTCCATCCTGCGGCTTTTCGTTTGCTTGCTTTTCAATTATCCTGGCTAAAAATAAATCCACGAGCACACACGAACCGAAGAGAGCAATCAACCCACATCTACGTCTACGACCACGTCCTCATCCGTGTTATGCCGTGGACCTGGTGGCTTTCAACACCAGGCTGATATTAAAAAAAAGAAGGGAAGAAAACTTCGACTAGTCGAAGTTTATGTACCCTTGCAGGTATAACAATAACTCGGCAACTGATTGATTGATTATAGGAACAGAAGACTATCTGCAAAGTTTCATATAGCTGAGAGACTAGATCATAGCGTCGCATATCTCTCCTTGCAAACTTGTGACTAAAGTCATAATAACCTTTGCAAGGGTATAACAAGAAACGAACACCGAACACCAAGCGACAAATGACAACGACGTCATTATCATAAACATGGTCTTCGCGGCGGCCTGCCTACCAAAATACTACGAATTTTGTTTATCCAAAATGTATAAAATAAATAAACTCTGGCGGGGCTGGGCTGAACGGGGCAGTGCCAACGGCTGGGGATAGACCCTAAAAACTCATAATCGAATGACGCACGAGGCTCTGATTTTCTCTACACATAATAATCCACGAGTGGTGGTGGGTGTTTTAGCCGCTCATCAGCCGGGTTGCTTGTCCGCTGGACTATCCTTGGGCCCGGCCATCCGGTGTCCTCCTGGGTGCGCCCGGCTACTACTTGGCCAACTTGGCCGAGCCGAGCCACGGCCACAAATGCGCTTTGATTGCCATCTCGGCGGGGCCAGAGTCAGCCACTTCTGCCTCAATGGGTTCATTGTGTCGCCTCCCCGCCGACCCGACAGTTGCAAGCCCAAGTGCCACCTGGGATTTGGGTTTGTACGGAGGCCGGCCTCCCTGAATGCCATCCTGTGAGGCGACTTGTGGATTTGCGGCTGAATATGGGCGCATTAAACACGCTTGACATGCTGCCCGGCGACGAAACATCCTCGGCGAACATTTCCAGCTGCCGTTTGCTAAAAGTTCAGAGGTGAATTAAACCATAGACAACAGAAGAGGCACTTTCTTCTTAGTTTTATGCAACATTATGGTGAGCACGACAAAGTAACGATTTCATAAAGGTCATCAGGCCCTCCGGCTAATGCAATTCTCACAACCTTTAGCGAAGTTTGCTGATGAGCGAAACAAACTGTACAGAGAGGCTGCAGCACTTGCCTTCAAACAAATACGATCTGTGTGTGAGTTTCGATTAATATATATTGTGTCCCATGTTAATTCCCTGCTCTTTCTGCAAGACACGATATCTTAATTTCTACGACTACGAAGCCCACTTGAACTGACTGCATCCCAACGCAGATCCCGATAAGTTGGCCAATAAGTAATTCCAGTCCAGTTAATTACAGAGAACAATGGGCTTCTGGGGCTTCAGTTCGTTGCTCAGGCCATTTTGGCCACAGAGCCCCACAAGTAAATATTAATGGGACGCACATTAATGTTGATTAGCCAATAAATCGAGACAATTAAAGGCATTCGTTTTTATGTGTTACAAGGCTTCTATTTATTATCACTACTATTTACATTGGGTTGATTGGTCTGATTAGATTCGACTGACATACTTTAAATTTGCAAGGTTCTGGTGAGAACACTTCAGCTTAAAGATGGGGCAGGTATGCACCGGCTGCAGGCATCGGCAGTAGACGAAGCGCACCTTCAGGTACTCTTCGAATTCCTCCATCATGGCTTCGTTTTGGAGCACTTCGCGATACTCCCCCACACTCTCCACACACATGGGATCCAGCTGGTGCATGCAGCACTTCAGCTTCAGCACCATGGCGTGAAAATAGTTAAAGATATCGACGGCCATTATCTTGTAGTACTGAATGCATCGGTGCTGTTTGTCGCCCAGAAGGAACGGCGTCTCCTGGGTCTTGTCCAGCCGGTCATAGGCGGCATAGAACACCTTGCAGTGCTCGCTCACCTTCATTAAAGCCGCCTTTAGGGTATTGCTAAAGGGAGTTCTAATATGTAAAGTGAACATTGGACCACTTATTGGTATTAACTTACTTAGAGGCTCGCACCACTTCCAATTTCTCCTGGTACTCATTGATGATCGCCTCCTCGGTGGACCTGGTATAGACCTCGGGATACTGACACCCCTGCTCCGAGCTGATCAGTATCAAATACCGCTGGGTTAGCAGCCAAATGCGCTCGATTAGTATATCCTGCGCCTTCATTTCACATTGATACAGGTCGAAGTAGTTCCGATAGCGGGACTCCAGGTCCAGCAGAAGCCCCAAGATCTCTGCCTCCGCCTCGTAGTGCTTCTTGAGCTGAGGAGTCAGATGGGGCTCGTCATCGACGACTGCGCCCTCGGTCTGGAGTGTCCATTTGCGCTCCAGTTTGTGCTCCACTTTTTCCTCCATTTTGTAAGCTGCCTGACTACGTGTACTTGTGCGTTGTTCTATTTGTTTAGTGTTTGCTGGGACTGCCCAACTGTCTGTGGAAATAGTGATGCCTTCAAGGCAGACTAGATGAGCTGGGCGCGACGGGGGTCTATTGCCAGGCCGATTTCCCCAATCAATTTCAATTCCCATCTCTTTCGTCAGTGGCTAATTAGTAGTAATTTGTTTGGCACCGGGAGGGAAACATCCTCTAAAACTAAATGAAAATGAAAATCTCTTTTAATAAAATTCAAATGAAATGTATTGCTACTTACGCAACACTAATATTTCACAGAAATCGATTTAAAATAGATTTGTCTATCAAATAAAATTATCTGTATAAGCAAATATCACTCATACGTCACGATGTACGCAGAAAAGAAATCAGTTGCTCGATCGATCTGCAGCATGTGATAGGAAAATACAAATATATAAATAATATTAACGTGCCTGTGAGGAGACGGGAAGCCAAGAAGCCCGATCAAGCATGGAGAAAATGGCTTGATTGATTCCCTTATAGAGCATTTATGGTCCTCGGGATGCATCTCGAAAACGGAAATTAAATTGGAGGAATTTTACATTGCGGCATCTTCCTCGCGAAGCACTCAACTTATCTTTGTGTACACGTACACTGTACGAAGAGGAGCAATTCATAATATATATTTCTATTTAAATGCGTATTTTGGCTCTACTCTCGGCGTGAGTGTGTGTGGTTGGGCAACGAAGCATCATTAATGAAGTGCGAAGCCAATTGCCGCCATCAGCAATTTCGATATGCGAGCCACACGTTACGTTTGTATCCACAGTCTAAAATACATTTAATAAATCTGTATGGAAATCGCCGAAATTTGAACTCGCAAACGTCAGGCCGCATAACAAATATTGCTCATTGCGAAACGATTTTCCAATATCACTCAAATAAACAAAAAATTAAACATGTGAATGAAAGTCGTCGCTGCTGTGAACCGAACATATATTTAATGCGCCTTAATTGCAAAAATGTGTTGAAAATATTGACGGCTGTCAAGGAAGAGCGGTGAGTACAATGTAGGAGAATATTTAAAAGAAATGCTATAAAATATAATCATACTTTCCCAATTTGGTTAAATGTTTAAGGCAAAACATCCCTTAGAATAAGCTAATAAACATGCTTAGATTTATAATTTTATGAAAGTTTTTCTTGTTATATCTAAAAGTATCTAGCAATAGAGAAGTCTCTCCTTGGCTGAAATGGGATAGAAAGAAAAATAGTACAACGTGAAACCAACAATATCCACTGGCAACGCACATTTTGTTTACGGTTTTCGGATTTTTAATTGCCAAAGCGGCACACGCGTCGTATGCGCGATGTCTTCTTTGGTGTAATGTGCTGGGCTATTTTGGACCAGACAACAGCTCCTGGCGCGCCCTCAAGATGTGTCTTCTCACCATCGCCCGGCTAATGGGCACCATCTCTTCCTCCTCCTCGGCCCCTCTCATTCTCATTGCTTCTTCCCTGCATCCCTCCCGTTCTGTCCCACCAAGTGGATTTCGATTGTGCGGCTTTCAGCGAGGCATTTTATGCAATTATTTTCTCGTGAGTTATGGCCAATGGTCTTGATAGTGTTGGTTAGATTTATGGGAAGGTGCAATGAACCCCTCGGGACAGATAATTGCACACGAGACTGCTTAAGTAATCATAATTAATATTCTTTGTGCGAACTGCAATGAATGAATGTGGGCATTGAATTATAATATTGCAATATATATCACAAAAAATATTCATTAGCCTTAAGTTAGCAGTCATCTAAATTAGTTCCTAGATAAACATAAAACATACTTATAAATCGAAATACTTAAAAGAAAACAATAAAGAAAATTGTAAAATTCATTTCAATAAGATGAAAAGTAGATGTTTACTTTAGCGGGAACAAAGAGATCTTTTTATTTAACTTACAACATAGGCAATTCACAGGACAACTCTAGACAGAATTAATTTAAATTAAGCTAGCACATATTAGATATTATTTAGATAGTTGACTTTCATGACATTTGCACTTTCTTATTTTGAAAGAAGAATGGACCCAGTGGCTCGGCAGATTTCTTCCACTCTCCGCTCATTCGCTTTCTACGCGCAGAACAAGGTCATGCCGTCGCCTGTCAGCGCGAGAAATATTATGGCTAACCAGAAGATAAAATATATAATATCTCCCCCAAAGATCCATCCACCTGTGTCTGTGCGGGAACTGCACAGGTTTCGGCCAACTGTTCGGTCCCCTACGCTCTGTGCTCCGTGCGTTTCGTGACGCGCTTCTTGCCATTGACACGCAATTAAATGATGTACTTAAAAATTATGTGAGGTCGTAATGTAGGTAAGAGTAAAAGTCGTCTTTATTAATATCTTACACAGGCATCATCGCTGCCTTCATTATACTCTTATTCCGAGAGTTTTTTGTAAAAATTGTTGCAACAATAAAGGGTATCGGATCTACAAGGGTACGGCCTGGGCCCAAGAGCAAGGAACTTGTATCCCAAAACCGCGGACTGATGCTGAGACCAGAGAATCATAGAATTATAGCTCGAAGAATACATTGAATACATCCTTGAGGAACTCGCAATGTCGGATGGACCAGACTGTAAGGCCACCGAGTACGTGTAATGGCCAATTAAAATGAAGAAACTTGATTAAGTCGCCTTTGCACAGAGAGCTGACATTTTTTATATCCAGCGAAGAATCCAGATTCTGCTGATCCGAGATGAGGGGAAATTGTAGATGGAACGCTTCTGGCGGCTCATCCTCTGTCAAGTCACATATTCTTTGGCTGGATGTCCTATACTTAATGGTCTCTAGGATAGAATACTTCGTAATGATGGTATCATTTTAAAATTTGGAATTATATAAATATCTATTCAAATGAGTTTGAAGGATAACTATAAGTGCATGTTCTGCAGCGTCTTAAAATGTATACTCTAATATACTTCAAAATAAAAGCCAATATCTTGCGATTACTTTTTAAAAACGAAACAAAAGCAGAGAGTAAGTGAAGAAAAGATCCATGAGTATTTTCGAAAAGAGAAAGCCAAGCGAAATGCGTGGGCGACTTCGTGAACGCTTATTGCTCTCAGCTCCTGTCTGTTGCCGAAGAAAGCATTTTTATTTTAATTCGTATACGTATGGATATATGTGTAGTATTTAATAAATTATTAATTTCTGCTACGTTTTAGCCTCTCAAAACATCACATGAATCGTCTATACGGTCGAGCCAATAAATGTTTATTATATAAATGAAAATATTTTACGCAGATTGGACTATGTGTGTTCACGAGTGTGATCAAATATGTGGTCCAACATTTTGATTGAACATACGTATTATTTTGTTAATTAATGTATCACTTTTAGGAAAGCGATTGGATCATCAACTGTTTTATCTTGACATAAACAGGAGAGTGAAAACTTTTAAGGCAATCCAGCGGTCAGTGGTTCAGAGAGCAATTTTAAAAAAGTCGCTTTTAACCAGTTTTGGCTTCGCATTTAGTCTAGAGTCTAGACGCTGTGCCTTTGTTTATACTAGATACACGTGATGATGATATTGCCATTGAGATATCTCTTGAAATGTTTTTGTTTCGAGCGTCTACAAAATGTTGTTTTCGCCTTTTTTGATCTGCTGCGTTGCGGCAAGTGTTATTATTGAACGAAAAGTGTTTTAAGAGCGGAATGACACTTTGGCTCTTTTGGATATAATAAGTGTGACCGATGATGGGGAAAAAAGCCATTTTAATAGCGGCCAGACTTGAATTAATCAAGCTATAGTAGAATCCTATCAATTTATAAATATCTTTGCTTGTATTTAGCTAGCTATAAAAATATTATTATTAACATTACTAACAATTATTTACGACCGTTTTGGGACGCCAGCAGACCACATGAGAGATATTAAACAGCAATTACACCCCCGCCTGCTTTACAAAATTATTTCCGATCTTATTTATTTTCACAAGTCTCGCGAAACGAACTGACCCCCAGCGAATGGCCTACTTAATTTATGTGAGCAGGCATCGGCTCCATCATATTGCCTTACCTTCGGCTGGGCTGAACTATTCAGATCTTATTTATAGGGTCTGCGCCCGATTGAACATTATTCATTTTCCGAAATACTTACGATATTTTTTATCAACGCCGTGCGAATGATAAATGCTTTTACGTCGGCACTTGCCTTGACCTTACCTTGAAAATTGTCAGCTACATGAATTTTTTACTCAACTTTCTCGGTGTTCTTTATTTCCGATTTTCATTCATTTTCCTTACCGCGTAATTACAAATTTGTTGGCTATTTATATAAACGTGTTTTCCACAAAAAAAGAGAGAAAATTATACTTACAAAAATATAGTAAGAAATGAACGAGAGGAAATTAAATAAATCGTAAAGGCGGAACTATTAAAATAAATTACGGAACCGGTGGCGTGGGCGGCGGCGGCTTCTGCCACTTGCCGAGAGCACACAGGATGTGCTCGGCGCCTTTCGCTCTCATTAGCCCTGACATGCGAGCCTGTCGAGCGGCACTCAGAGCGAAGGTGCCCCTAAGAGTCGGCCTTGATCCTTCATCCTTGGTCCTTGCAAAACAATTTGAAGCCCCCTCGCCTGCCACTTGCCACCTGCCACCTGCCGCTCGTGCTGGTCATGTGCGCAATTCTCCAAGAGCAGCTGCCTCTGGCAGACCGTCTTCTAGAGTGCCGCCATATATCAATATTCGGAGGGAGCGGGCCAGAGGCCGGGGAGGGACGGATACACGCCTACTTTTGCTAAAAATATACTCCGTGGCCAAAGGATGGGGAGAGCAAATCAAGCAAATTTAAACGCGTTTTATAAATACAACAAAAATATACAATATTCGCATCTCTTGCCAGTTCTATCAAAAATCACTCGCAGTTGTAGACGTAGAATCTATAAAAAATTCTCTTATTATTTATTTATTTCGCTTTCGTTTCGTTTTTTGTTGTGTTTGTTTCGTGTGTACATTCATATTATATATGTACATATGTATGTACACACAGAAATATATTAAATTTTATTTAATTTTGTTTATTTTGGATTTTGTTGTTTTTGCTCTTCTTTGTGGGCGCAGCGGAAATTTTCTTTCAAGTCGTTAATTTTTATTGAATTGTTGTATAATATGTTATACAAGTATACTACTTAGGAAATCTTTTTCAACAGATAGTGAGTAATAGTTGGCAGAAACTTGGAGAAGACTAGTCTCTAAAATAAGATGTAGAATAGGATGTTATCAGAGCGCATTTGTCCTGCCATCGGAATATACTTAATAAAAATTATTCTATTCCATACATTCCGCTGACAAAAAAGTAATGTGTATTTGCACGTTTCTAAGTTACTCTTTAATTTAATGTAATAAATATATGCTCTCATGAAATGCATGTATTTTTTAGTTTCTTTAGCTATTCCAGCATTAATCTTGTGCCTATGCGTAATTTTATGTGTAGAAAATAAAACCAATTATTATTATTTCAATCGGCCCTTACAATTCCTGCGTACTACCCCTACTTCTTGGCCATTTTCTGCTCGTGTTCGGTTCCTTCGCAAATTCGTTTATAGAGAAGCTGCAGCTTAGTGTGTGGCGCCTCCACGGGCAGGATTATCTTGCCGTTGTCATCCGTGTACTTGTCGTACGGCTGCTCGGCGAAAACCTCGAAGCCCAGCGAGTGAAATATCTTCTGGGAGAAGATGCCTGTGGCATCGGCTTTTGCCAAAGAGAATCCTTTCTTTTTGGCCAACGCCAGCGATTGCTTAACCAACTCATTGCCAATGCCACGACCGCGATAGCTTGCGTCGACCGATAGAGTTCGCACATCGAAGATACAGTCCACGGCGAATTCCTTGAACAGATCGTTTTTGATGTTATGACTTAAAAGCATAGTAAACATCTTCCGGTAGTCTGGGTCACAGCTCCGGTCTAGCTCTTCCAGGGCCTTGGCGATGTCGCCGGCCCTTAAGATGGCGTTTAGCACCACACCGGCTATTTTACAGCAGTCTAGCTGCGGCTCCACGGCCATCAGGCTTATGTGCTCCTGCATGTACTCTAGTGCGTTCTTCTCCAGACCGGCGTTGGTGCTTCCATTCTGGCACAAGCCGGCGGCCTTGTTCATAGGCTCGTGGGGGAAGAAGTTGCGACGCAGGTGTTCCAGCACCTGGTCATAGTGCTTCGGTCCAATCAGTTTGTACTCCAAGGTGTCGCAGCTCGCCGAGACACTTCTTCTCTGAGGCAAATGATGCTGTCCAAGTTCTGGGAAATTTAACGGGCATTTTCTGGGGGATTTTATACTAAAACTTAATTTTTGGCATATAATTTTTCTTTTATGTATGCCTAACATCTTGATTTCAGCAATAAAACTAATTAGAAAGGCCAGGAACACAAAGCATACCGAGTTTTCTTACAAACAAAAAAAGTTTTTTGCAGTCAATCTTTATAATAGCCTAACCGCATAGTACTTACTTCTCCATGCTTTACAATTTGTTAGCATAGGTTTGTGGCGGGTTTTAAGTGATTTAAAAGTAAACTTTACATGCTGGACTTTATTTTGTCTAGTAATAAAAATCAGTCTAGCTAAAAATTTTGTTTGATTTCCGTTTATGTAGCAAATTTCTTTTCGACGGGATAGTTAATGCATATAAACACTGCCAAGCTCGTGATCATTTACTCTTGCAATCTTTGCCATAGCCATATATCATAATAGAGCGAGAATTCATGTAATTTGTAACGAATCTATACTGACCCCATTTTTTGGGGTCTTGTAAACAATTTGAAGCGAGTCTTCGGGTACACAAAAAGTACTCAACTCTCGGACATATGATGAAATGTAGGCGTTTATTTAATTTCCCACGGAAACGGTGGCGTCGCAACAGATTGTCATGGGCGCCCACAACACTTTAGGCTCTTTCAAGTTGGCCTAGGTCCTGGAAAAGCAATTTAAGATATCCACTGGAACAACACATCAAAGATTGAGGCATTAAGTGAACAAGCTCCCCTGATTGGGCAATCGATTCAAATCGATTGTTTAACTTTACGAGGAGGCCTGGTCAATGGTCTGCGCTCTCCTTTCTCCGGCAAATGCCCTGCACTTGGACCCCTCCTAGCCATTCATCATTCCAAACTGCTGGGGACTGGCGCTGATCCGAAAGTATTTGCATTTCGTTTTGTAATAATGGGAAACTTACAATCCGCCGGAGACGCCGACGGGGCTGCTCCGGCCCCAGCGCAGCCTCGTTGGCCTATAGAGACGAGGTGGTGGCCACTGGCTGCTATACAGCAGTGCCTGTACGAGTATGTAGCACGCCGACCGACAACGACTGCCGATTGACGTCAGCAATGCCCCCAAAGTCGTGCACACTGTCGGGCGAGCTGCCAAGCAGGCGGGGATTCGGGACACCAGTAGCTGGTGGAGACCCGGGCGACTCACGAGCCCCGACGGCGGGAGCGGGGCGGAGGCGTTCATTTTGTCAGTCACTCAAACGAGTGGCGAATCTCTGGCCTGCTCTCTGGCCAAGGCGAGCGTATCGATTCTTTGGAAATCGTCGAGTGGGTCTCCGTTGCTCTGGAGCTGCGGGAGGCAATCATAAAAAATGAAATAAAATTAATAAGTAACCGAAGCGAATTAAGGTTGATAAATATCCTAATTAATTCTTGGCATTTTGGTATAATGCCAGACAAAAAGTCTGAATGATAATAAAAGGTTTAAAGAGAGTTTTAGACGTTTATTTTTTGTAACCGAGCTTATTTAATACACTTTTCAATCTAAATTGAGAATATTGTTTCTTTAATATATTTTTAATTTCTGATTTAAAATAGTCTTGCGAAGCTATGATATAAAATATGAAAACTTTAACCCCAAGCTTGTGTCTCTCAATGTTTCCAAGCTCATTAATTTTTATTTAGTAAATATTTTCATATTAATCACTAAATTGACCATATTTCTCTTTATTTCATTAAAAATACGTTTAAAAATAATGTTCAAAGTGATAGGTATTTTTGGGTATATACGAAGAACATATAGCCATCGTCAGATGAATTTCCTTTCCTCCTGGTGCCTTTGTTGCAATTGCATTTCACAAATCCCACTGTCCACAAGGGTGTTTGTTTATTCAGACCCACTGTTTACGCGACTCCCCTTGGCTTGGACCGCGAAGGCAGATGATGATTTCCACGGAACATATCTGGCTTCGACTTTATATTTAGCCCCTCGAAATGCATCTTTCGGATGCCTGCTGACCCTTTTTGGCTCATTTGTTTGTTCAGCTATTTATGGCACGCAAAGTGTTTCTGCGGCAACTGAGAATATCAAGATGAAATGGCCATAACGAATATAATTTGAATTGCGTGCGGCTGGCGGGAAAATGGGAAATGGAAAACGCTTCTGACGGGCGAAGAGAGTGAGAGGAAAGTGAAAGTTTGATTTATGGCCACCCGTCTGTTTTCTGCTTTTCAATGGTTATAATTAGTTTCCCTTTTTTACTGAACGGAGCGGAGCTCCCGTTTATTAGGGATCTCTTTGCTGTTGCTGTTGGCCAGCCGCTGACCAATTCGATTGGCCACGAGCCAATCACTTCTGGAACGGAAATAGAACTTGGACGAACTACAGACTTTATGCTGCCAGGTCCATCCTCCTCCACCAAAGAAGTAAGCCCATGTGAGCTGTGTCGGGGGGTTAATGGTATTAATATTCTCCGGAACCTCAGGTGGTTGGAGTAGTGGCTTCTGATAGTGGAATAATAAATGCGACATCCTGACTCAACAGCGAGAACAATGTAAGCAAATGATTTATGGTAGTTGGGTGACAACTTAGTGTATTAAAAAAGAATAACAAATAACAAAAACAAGCAAGGTGAAGTTAGACATATTCCATTAATAGTGTATTATTATACCTTACAGTATTCCCTTGACCTCCATGAATAATTTATACTCATAAGTCAAGAATTTATTCACTAATTGCCCCACAAAACACTTATTTCTGTCTAGCTCTATATATAATTCAAGCACTTTAGTTTTATATCTGGACGCGTTCGTAAATTTTACAAATTTGCCAAAAATGTTATTCTCGCATGCCTGATTTTGAAGTATTTTTCGCTTACGTGTTGTAGAAATTTGTCTAAGCTGCAAATATTTGCGATGATGTGAAATTATTAATTCACCTCCTTCCTCCGCCGGGTGACATTAAATGAAATACGAGTGCTAGCACCGATTTTGATCGTCGTGTATATGGCGGAAATTTAGTGTCAAAAACAATTCCGGCTAAAATTGTGTGAAAATCACATCACGCCCTATAAATGTTTTGCTTCGGTGCGATTTTCCAGCTAACGCATTCTACAGATGCTTTCCCACTCTGTCCCATTCGGCTGCAAATCAAATGATTTTCCGCGATTTCCCGCGACTATAAACGAATTTGGATGTAGTAGGTGCGAGTAGGAGTGCAGGGGCTGGCACTACGCAGATTGCGGATTCCAAAAATCGAATCAGTCGTCAGTCAGTGACTAACTGCTGACGTCTGTGCCGCGGGCCCCATATATAACTTGGATCTACGCAAATTCTGCACTAACTCTGTCACAGACAATTTGGCGACAACATCGTCTATTTCCCAGTCTTGGGCGTGGGCGGTTCCTCTTCATCCTCCACCTACCGTCCAGTCCACATGGAGGGCTGTAAAACGCTTTCTATGTTCGCCGCCGCTGCTTGATAAATTAATAATTCGCATTGTGGACCAACAAATGGACACATAAAAGCAACCGAACCAGCACATCAAACGCCGATTATAAATCATAAGGAACAAATCCTAAAAATAATTCCAATTAAAGCCGATCGAAGCGAAACAAGATGCTCTTGTGTTGCGGTCAGACTATTATGAAGGTGTGAACAAGTGAACAGATGATGAGTTCGATGAAATTAAATAAATTTGATATTTAAATAGTTATATAACACCTTGTAACTCAAACAAATAATTTAAATATATTTGGACAAACACCACAACCACAATTTATTCAGCATAACTGCTGCTGTCCATTAATTCTTTTTGGGTATTCAGTTTAAAATTATTTTTTTTAAGATCAAAGATTAAACGATACCAGAAATTCAGAAGTTTGAATAGAAGTTAAAATTCTGTAGCACGTTTGTATTTGTCTGATCGGTGGAAAATAGCGAATGAGACCATACAAACAACCTGCTGCACTTGTCCTTAAACATTTAACGAAACATTTAGTCGAACCTCGAATTAAATATATTAGCCGACCTTGGCTTAGTAAGAAAGCTTTACATAGGAATGTATAGATTACGATTAGTAATTAAAGATAAATATAAATAGATATATACAACCTAAGGACTTATTATTTTAGTGTTAACTTACTTCTATTCACAACATCAAACTTGATTGATCAACCAGAATCTTCTCTCTTCTCCTTGCAGAGAAACGCTCGTTCTCCTTCCGCCTCCGCAGATCCTTCGGAGACGGCGGCAGCACCAACAGCCGCAACAGTAACAATAACAGCAGCACCTGCACCAACCACAACAACCAGAAGCGGTGCAGCACCCCGCTGACGCCGACCAGCACCAGCACGGGCAGACTGGAGGTTCCGGGGGCGGCATCGGTGAGCCGGCGGAGCAGCATCTACAAGAAGCCGGATAAGAACGATGGCGGCCAGATCCACCTGATACCGGACGTGGAGCTGCCGCTGATGACCTTCGCCGACCAGTACAACATTGAAAAGACGTTGGCTGAGGGCTGCTTCGCCAAGATCCTGCTGTGTCGGCACAGGCCGACGAACACGTTGGTGGTGCTGAAGGCGGTGCACGCGGAGCTGACCACGATCAAGGAGTTCCAGAAGGAGTTCCACTACAACTACGAGCTATCGCACCACCACCACATCCTCAGCGCCTACGCAGTGGCCTTCCAGACCATGGACTACTACGTGTTCGCCATGGAGCATGCCCCGTACGGCGACCTGGCCTCCAATATCGGCCCCAATGGGCTGCACGAGAACGCCTGCAAGCTGATCTCAGAGCAGCTCAGCTCGGCCTTGGGCTTTATGCACTCCAAGAACTTGGTGCATCGCGACCTCAAGATCGAGAACATTCTCGTTTTCACCCCGGACTTCACGCGCGTGAAGCTCTGTGACTTTGGGGCCACCACCAAGAAGGGTTTGCTGGTGCACAAGGTGAAGCACACGTGGACCAGCTGCGTGCCGCCGGAGCAGCTGGAGCTGATCAAGAACGAGCGCTTCCAGTGCCTGCCCATCAGCGACTCCTGGCAGTTCGGGATCCTGCTCTATAACATCCTGACTGGCAATCCGCCGTGGCAGTCGGCCGACTGGGTGAAGGACCAGTCCTACGCCAACTTCATGAAGTACGAGCAGCGGAAGACGACCAAGGTGCCGGACAACTTCCGGCGCTTCTCGCCGCGCCTGATGCGCTGCTTCCGGAAGTACCTCAGCCACGACCCGGAGGACCGATGCAAGATCACCGAGGTGGCCAAGTACATGAAGGACCGCTGGGTGGAGTGCCGCATCTCCACCTCCAAGTCGGCCACACTCATCTCGCCCACCAATCACGACCAGGACTCATGCATCTATTTGAACCAACGGGAGGGTCGTCTCTCCGGGGACGAGAACAAGTTGCGCTTTAAGCGCATGATGTCCACCTACGGCCTGGACATTCCCATTGATCCGAATATGGTGAGGCGGCGAGTCTGGGACTGGCTGTCCACGTGCGACGCCAACTTCGATCCGGAGGTGGAGAGTCTGCACGCCTTGGACCTGATGCAGTAGAGGCGAGGCGCACACAATCAGTTCTTACCTCGGTTCTAATCAGTTCGATACGGTTTCCTGAAGACCTAAACTTAAACCTTGAACGAAATCCGATGAAGATGTTAAACCTCCAATACACCAAAGAATTTTTAGAGAGATTTTGAAACCAACCCACGTTAATAATAAGCACTTTACAGCTTAGCCAATTTGTAGTCAGGGATCGCGTCCGATCAGAACCGGAGAGATCAGAGAGAGATGCCTGTTATCATCCTGCGCTCGGGAACTGCTTGAATTTTTGGATCTATGAGATCGGTTTTGTAGAGCAGAGAAGCAACTTCTCGACGGTTAATTTTCTGTTGTTCTGCGATTGCACAAGCCCAGAACTGAAACCTTAATTTAGTATAGATGGAATTTGGCATAAAACTAAGTAGTAAGAATTTTGTAGGTTAATGAGGCCCATATATAGAGAAAAACAACACGTCAACGGATAACTTTCCACTAGTGTTACCTTTCTAGTCTTCCGCTATGATGATTTTCTATATATTCTATACGTATGTATGTAGGTTTTACGATTACAACTATATGGATGTACTATAAAGTGTGATTTACGCGTTACTTACTTTATGTGTACGGAAGACCTACCAACTAATGCAATTATCTAGATTCTAGACCTAAATCGAGGAGTAAGGAATGCCGGAGAGCATGCGCGACCAATTACTAGACCGATAAGTTTCGTTGTATATTTGTAATAGACTACTATACCTATCTATCCCTAATATTGCGATCGATGTGTCTATCCCCTTTATGTGTATCACACACCTTTGTACATACTATATATAGTATTTAAATGCATACGACTTTTACAATATATATATACGAGTTTATATTACATGTATACCGACAACTGCAACAAATATAGAACCGTAAACTGAGTTTATCCAAAAGCGTTTTTTTAATGCAGTAGAGGGACGAATTTCCACTAATTCCACCCCCACATGTTCATAAAACATTTTGGCAAACGAAATTCGCTAAACAAATCGCTTCATAATCACCACATAAAAGACGTGCCAAACAATCGGGAGAATAACATTTCTGGAGAAGCTACAGCCAACTGACCGTACACACATATTTATTATTTAAATGCTAATTATTTGTTCTTGTTTAGAATCTGCTGGAACTAACATATAGTGTTTTGCTGATTATTTTTCGCCGCCCCGAAGGTCGCTCAGATTTCTGTTCTTGAGTCGACATTGAATGCCGGCGGTCAGGGTTCTTTCCCCGGTGTCCGGCGGAAAGCAGCCCATCCCGTCGTTGTTTGCCGTGCTGGACAGGATGTGACGCCTCTGCGGGTGATTCCGTCTCTCTAATAAACAACCGCTAAGGTTAATTCAACAAAGGTGAGGCTGGTGGGTGGGCGGACACATTGTTTGCATTACGCGTTCTCTTCGGCTGGCCAATGCCATTAAATTAAATAATACCGGACCCAATGAATCAAAGGCCAATCCGATCCGATCGATGCCTGGAATATGATTGATTAATGCCTTTGGTTAACCTGTAATTACCCCGGCCGTATAGGGTCAATGTCGTTTCACCTTGACTTTGTTTTATGAAACAGCCGAATTGAAGACTTTTAATGGGGCGCATGCCAGCACTTAAATGAGTTTTTATGGCCAAGCACAGGGCGCGTTATAATGTTGGCTAGACAAAGAATGCGAAAGTTTAGTATAATACCTGAAGATGAGAAAATTAAACAACAATATTAAGATTCTGCGTGGAAAATGGAGGAGTATTGGTATAATTATTATGATTATGTTAAAGGTGTCAAAAATAATTCCTTAGAATATTATTAACCTATTACATTTGGAGAAACTAAAATCATTTACTTTTACTATTTTAAACTGTAATCCTACGGTTAGGAAAATATTCATTTAAAAATGAGAAATAGTCTCATTCTTCTTGATTATACAATAAATTGGCAAACCAAGAAAACGTTGATCATTTCGACAGATTCAGGAATGTATTCGCCCAGCCATGTTTGAAATATTCGATCGCTGTCCACGTGACAGCAAAAAAAGTAGAAAAAATCTAGAAAAAAGATAAATAAATAAAAAAGTCTAGCTGGATGGTCATAAATAGCACGGTTTAGGCCATGAGATCTGCATATTTCCATGCCACGCGCATCGCATCCTGAAGAGCGCCTGGGCATCGAGCTGCAGTTGGGCTCCCAGTTCAAAGGGGCCTCTAGGACGAGGCTATCGTTTATGGATCAATAAATATACAATTTATCGCATTTAATTAGTTGTTATTGGTGTAAAAGTGTCCGAGTATCAAAACATGTTGTGTCGCGCGCATAAATTCGTTTCAATCGCCACGAAAATAGGTTTTTACGATGCCTCTGTCAGCGCCGCTGGCCGCCCCATCGCCGGTGCTCTGCACGTTGTCCACGAGTAACTTTGTGTCCCGACGATTCCGAATTTCCCCCACTTACTGTACAGGCATGGCCGCCTATTTTTCTTGTTGTCGCGGGACATAATTTATGGGTCGCATTTGCCTTTTTGGCAATATCGCAAACGGTCAAGCGGAGCTATATATTTCTTTGGGCGAATTACGACTTTCGATACAGCCAATCGCCTTGCAGCATGTCACTCAGCCATCGACAGCTCAAAAGTATGCTGTATACTTTATACAGAGGACACTGCCGAGAGAAAAAGGGGGATAAACACATTTCCGAACGCCTTCGCTTGTGAGCCCCATCTGGAAATAGTATTTCTCACGCTAAATAAAGAGATTGAATAAATAATAACGAGCATCAGCTGCACTGGATTCGCAAATATTAAATTTATTTGATGCACTTTGATCCACGTGCGGATCCTGTGTCTGTTTTTCGCAATCGCTTAGTAACTAAACAAAGCGGGGAGGGCTGCTGGCTGGCTGGTTAGATGAGTAGGTGTTGCAGGTGATCTGTGTCTAATGCCTAAGGAGCTGTCTAAACCAGGTGTGTGTGTACAAAAATGTCTATAAAAGCGCTGCCATAAATCATAAAAATTTGTGAAGAATTGCAGCAGCATTCGACGTCAACCGCTTCCACGATATCACTCCTGCTCCGCCGACTTCTGGTACTCACGCCGATTTCAGTGGAATATGCTGTTTGATTACCTATAAGTAAGGTCGAAATTGGGATTGAGATTGAGAGATGGGTGTGGGTACATTTATAAACATTTCCGACTCGGCCGTCCGAATTGTTTACAATTAAATAATAATAAAACGAATATCAATTAAGACGCGTGTGAAATACGTCAGACGCTGCGGCGTCCAAATTTAGTTAGCGGCTATACGATTGTATGTTCTGTATTTGGTTTTGTTGTTCCACCGCCATCAATCGACGGGGGCGGCAACTGAGTCACCCGGTCAAAACAAATCCCCGGCCGCAGGAAGCTCGTTTTCCGCGTCCGTTTAAAGACAATGAAAAGCGAATACGAATCGGGGCAGGCAAATAGGAGGAAATCAATATAGAGATATATCCGTAAATGGAGGCTAGCCAGAACGTACCTCGGAGCACATGTTCTTGTATATCTCGTCGGTGTCCCAGGGTCCGCGCTCCGGCAGGCCGATGCCACGCCTTCGCAGCTCTTGGACGCAATCCGTCAGGTCGAAAATGGGCAGCGGATCGATGCCAGCCTTAGCCACCTTGCTGGCCAAATACTCAACGTAGTGGGTGCTAAATTGATATAGGGACATTCATTGGGAACACATAATTAGATAATCTTGAGCAATACTCACCGACACATGCCGGCATGCTTGTCGGGCACCTCGGTGTTGCACACGGTGTCCACCAGTCCCTGCGGCGTCTCCTTCTGCAGGGGAATGGGGCAGCGGGCCAGAGCCCTAGCCTGCGACGAGCTGCTGGACTCGTCCTTCAACTGCAGAGGCTCCGTGTCGAACTGCACCCTCTGCTCCTTGAGCAGGAACTGCAGCTGCAGGGGGATCTTGTCACGCAGATAGAAGAGGCAGTTGCGCGGATGGTGGGCGTGCAGGCCGAGCTTGGCGCAGTAGGGGGACACCGTGCACTTGGCGCCCATCATGAAGGGTCGGGCACAGCCGTAGCAGAACTCGAACTTGCACTGTGTACAGGTGAAATGCATGCAGCCGCCTCTGGCCAGCGAGTAGCGGAACTTGCACTTGGGGCAATCGATGCCGTTCTGGGCCAAGTGCTCCTGGACACCCTGGGCCTGCAGCTCGGGATCGTTCTCACGCTTCCACTCCAGATAGGCCTCGCAGGTGCTGCCCTCGTGCTGGCGTTCCCACGGCTTGCGGCAGTGGGCACAGGTCACCGAGCCGCAGTCGGGACAGATGAGACGCTTCTGCTTGGGCCGGGCAAAGAAGCCCGAGGAGCACTGGATGCACCACTTGAAGTTGGGGTCCTGTAGCAGGGTGCGGTCGCGCAGCTTGCGTTGGAACAGCTCGTGTACGTCACCGTCGAGGATGCTCTTGAGGAAGATGTCCAGGTTGGAGAAGTACTCCAAGTGCTCGTCCTCGTGCTGCGCCTCGTTACTCAGCTCCGGCAGCTTGCAGAAGGGGCAGCTGCAGTCGTTGATACTGCGATCGGTGATCTGGGGAAAGGGCATATAGAGTACATAATATAAAAACCTATTTAGTCCGTGCTCACCTGCACCGTGAAGTAACCCTTGGCGCACTGTTTGCAGCACTTGTGGGTGCACTTGAGCATGGACACGATCTGGTTCATCGGGTAGGAGCTCATGCACAGCTCGCACTCCTGCTGGAGCATGGCAATGGCCTGGTCCAGGTCGGAGCACTCCCTGGCCGCCCACAAGGCTACGTCCTCCTGGAACTTCATGTTCACCAAAGTGGCTGCAATCTGGGCCTCACCAATATTGGTCACCAGCTCCTGCTCGACGTATTTGCGGGCCAGCACCTGGAGAGGAGATCATACAAGAAATAAAATGATTCTAGGCGGTGTATAGTAAAATCTCCGGCTTGTACACACCGCTGGGTCCTCGATAACCGGCTCTTGAACACTAGGATACGCCCGGAAGACGGGAATACTCAGCTTACGCTTTAGCAGTTCTGCTCTGAGTGGCTCGGCCAGGGACAGGCCCTCCGGCTCCTCCTCCGTGGCCGAGGTCTCGTAATCGTCGTCGGAAAAGCAGGTCTCGTGGTATTTCTTCTTCGGTATCCGGGGCTGGGATCGGGGCTTCAGTAGTGCCGCTGCAGCGGCCGCAGCTGCTCCGCTGGTGCTGGGTCCATCCCCCAGAGCGGCGGTGGTCGAGTTGAATCTGGTGATGACATCGCTGATGGATTTCTTGGCGGTCGGAGTGCTCTTCAGAGGGACTCGACTGGCCGCAGTCGTCGAGCTTTGCTTCTGCAGGTACTCCTGCTGGATTCTTTTCACGGACGAGATTCCCATGGGCGCCGAGAAGGACTTGGAGCGCACAGGAACCTTCTTGTTCGGGGGTGTGCCACTCGTACTGTTGGTGGGTTCATTTGTGGGCTTGGGTATCTTACTGACTGTGGGCTTTGTTGTCTTGGGTGTGCTTAATGTGGCGGGGGTCTTGGTGGCTTTCACAGATCCATCAGATGTGGCTGTTGGTCTGTTAACTGGCTTGGCTTTCACGGGCGTGGTTACCTTTTTGGGTTCTTCCAGCACTGTCTCGACGGGTGGCTCCACAGGTCGCGACTCGGAGTCGACAATGGGTGGTGAGGGTGTTATGGGCAGGGCGATGGGTTCCACAACTGGCTCCAAATTAACTTCATTGGGGGATTCAACTTCTGGCGGGATATCCAAGACCACTTCTGTCGGTACTTCAGGGGGCCGACTCTCCGAATCTGCTATGATAGGAGGAGGCTCTATTGGCAGGGCCTCAACTGCCACCACTTCTTGATCTGAAGGTACTGGTAATTTGGGAGTGGCTGTAGGGAACTGCGATTCGATCACCAGACTCCTTCCTGCGGAGGAAACAACCTCAGTCTCTGGGGCCGGATCTGCTTCAGGGTTTGTGGGCGTGACTGATAGAGCGGGTGAGCTGACTGTTTCATGGACTGGGGCGGGGTGTGTGAACCGTAAGTCCTCGTCATCCATCTGGTCTTCGTCCTCCTCCATGATGTCCTCGATTTCGGTGCCCTCGTCACCGGTGGATGCCTCCTCAATGAAGGACGCGTTCTCGTTATAAGTATTGCCATCTTCGCCCTCATAGTCGCCTTCCTCTTCGCCCTCGCTGTCGTACCACTCCTCCTCCTCTCCCTCGTCATATTCGTCTGAGTACTCATCGGAGTACTCGTCCTCGTCGGTGGACTCGAACTCATCCATGCTGATCTCATCGCGCATTTGCTTGATCAGCCGCTGCGTGTCCTCGACCAGTTCGCTTAGGTTTTGCTTGGCTGGATCACCGGATGGAACAAATTCCTTAAGGACAACCTTGGACGTTTCGGATTGGCTAGACTGCGAACCAATACTCGCGTTGCTGCTGGACTTAGCTATTGAGGATTCCAAGACAGACTCTTCGTCCAGCACGAGAATTACTTCGTTGTCCGGGGACTTGGTCTCCATCCGGGGTTCATCACTGTCCAGGCTATACAGTTCAGTATCGGAAGCGGTTTCATCGTGGGGTCTGGTTCCTTCGCTTCCACTGAACTCGGTGGCATCTTCAAACACTTCGTCAGAATCTGTGGGACTAACTGCAATAGCTGTTATGGCAGGGATGTGAACTTCCTCCTTCTCTTCATTAATTGTTTGGACTGCCGGTTCTGCGACTTCCTTGTCCGTGGTCTTAGAAGTTATCTCTTCCGACATGGTCTTGTCATCCACTGAAGGTGATTCTTTCTGGTCAGCTGATAATTTGTCTAAAGGTTGGTCTACGATTTGTTCACCTCCTGCAGCTGTCTCTTGCTTTTCGAGTTCATTTGTAGCTGCCTCCTCATCAGTTGCAGGAGGTGTTCGATTGCCGGCTCTACTCTCACTACGAAGACTACTACTACTAAGGGTTCTCACTGGAATCTTTGAAAACCGCTTCGGACTTCGTTTGTGATCGGTAGTTATTAAAGTCGCGCTAAGTACTACCTCGTTAGTTGCAGCTGTGAGCGGGGAGTCTTGCTCATTTATAGGGATAAAGGGAACCACAGTATCTACAGCATGAACTTCACTTGTCGAAACACTTTCTGATGTGTCTATAGCAACTAATAATTGGCTGTGCGTAGTAACCAATTCTGTCATTAATTGTTCTTCGGTTTCCTTTACAGCCTTAATGTCGTTATGTTCCTTAGGCTCTTGGGTATTTTCAATTGTTGAGGAAGTCACTACTTCAGCAGATTCTAGTGTACTCTGTGTCAATTCATTTGTTAAAACATTCTCAGTTTCACCATTATCTAATGTAGGAGAAATAATCTTATGTTCACTTGCACTTAATTTGACTTCAGATTCTGTTTTGACTTGGTTGGAGGTTTCTTGTTGGGTATAAGTTATGCTTTCATCGGTTACAACTTCAACTGACTGAACATTAGATGTTTCAGTTGTGACAAAAGAAATTTCTTCGTCCTTCGAAATGCTATCCTTATGTACCTCCATATTTTCATTTTGTTTTTGGTCAGCATCTTTTGGTAACCTTACCCGGTTAATGGGTTTTTGACTCGACTCCCTGGATCGTATTTTCTTCGATTGTTGCGATCGCCTATTTCTCCTGTTGGCGTCTCTGCTCGTGCTAGGCTTGTCATCTAGTTCAGCTTGAGAATCTGTTACATTTGAGTCAATCCTAATATTAATTTCTTTAGTAGGCTCTTTATCAGCTTCTTCTGTAGGCTTTTTACTTGTCTCATTAACTGGTTCACTTGCAGCTGGGGATTCTGCCAATGCCATTTCTTCCTTAACAGGCTCTGTATTTTCTGTCTTCTCTAGGCTCAAAGGAGGTGGCGGAACAGATTCCTGTTGTGTTTCCTGTGTCGCTGCAGGCTTCTCTAATTTGAGGTCTGCTTTTTCTGGGGCAGCTTCTTTTGGTGCCATGTAGCTCTTGAAGACTATGCGTTCTGCGTCTTCTAAATCATCCAGTTCCCATTCCGCTTCGTGCCACCTCTCAGTACCACGGTCGAATTCCAACTTAAAGTTGGCTATTTCCGTGGCGTAAATAAAACTAGTTGGAAGCTCTTCACGTATGGTAGCTTCTCTTAGGTTGGGCTTGATAACCTCCTCCATGATGTAAACTGCTGGATGGACAGGAGGTTCGGGCTCGGGCTCGGGTTCAGCCACGCTGGGCTGAGTCTTCACTTCTTCGCTCACAGGATCGGTCCTTTCCATAAGTTCTTGTTCGACCTGTTGCACTAGATTAGGCACAATATCCTGAATATGCTGCCAAACGAAGTTCTTTACGTCCTCGGTGGACCTGTCCTCCTCCTGCCCGGATGGCTTCAGCGTGCTGATGGGGCTCTTCGTCAGAATCCTCATGACTTCGGGGTCCGTTTCGTACTCCAACTCCGGCTTGCCCTTGAAGGTCTCCAGCATGCTCTCGATGGATCGCAGCACTTCCTGGTTCTGCTTGGCCTGGTTCTGCTCCATGTTGCCTATTAGTATCTCCAGATTCTTCAGGGTGCTGTCCTCCATCTGGTAGGGACTGGGCGTGGCATAGGTGGACTTGGCGGGACTGTCGTCATTTAGGGGCGTGTCAAAGGGATTGGCTTGGGCGGGACCGGGACTCTCGCCGGCCAACGGCGGCTGCAGGCAGTCCAGGGCGTGTGTGTTCAGAAAGTCATGGATATCTGTGCGGGCGAATGGACGCGGAAGAGAGAAAGATGGGACATTATGGCACTGCGATTGACTGAACCGAGGAGTCTACAAACTAACCCGACTTGGTGTCTGTAGTGGCCGCACCACTTTCATTCTCAACGCCATTCGGCGAGCCCCAAATGCGCATAAGAAATGGTTTGAGCTGCGTGCGATTCAGCTCCAGCAGCGCCTGCTCCACATTACCTTGGTGCGCGGTCAGCGCGTTGACGATGTCGTCCCGCAGAAAGTTCCCCTTGGACGCCAGCTTTCGGTATTTCTGCTGTCGCTGCTGAATGCAATCGGCCACCGCCTGCCACACGTTACCGCCAGAGCTTCGGAGCGCCTCGCGCGCCTCATTCTGGGATACGGTCCCTATGGTGTTCTCACCCCTCTCCTGACCGTACTTGGTGGACAGGCTCTGGACAGTCTGGACCAGTTTGTGCCAGTTCTCGCGCAGCCACTGAATGGGATGGGTGTCCGGGGAGCAGTACTTCAGTGCAGCCTCCAGCTCCTCCACCGTGAACTTGTACAGCTCCAGCTCCTTCAGTATGATGTGCATCTCGGTTTCCGGATCTCGGGCGGGTTCGTGCTTCACCCCGAACGAGTCGTGGGGCAGATCGAATGGCGAGGTGGCTTGCTGGAACATATAGGGGAAGTTGGAGCTTGAGTAAAGCACAGTTCAAAATCGTGTCCCAACTTACATGCTGAATCATTCGAAGCTCGTTAATGAAATTCGGTCGCCTGGTGACCTGCCCAGCACTATACGGATCCAAGCTGTAGCCATCGTGGTATCTCAGATCGTTGGCACTGCGATACCGTTCGTTCTCCTGCGTCAGCTGTGAGTTGCTGCGATAGTGGGGACGTCGCTCCATTTTACTCGGCTCCGGCGGTGTCCTGAAGCGATCTGGAACAGCGGCTGGGATCTCATCCGACTTTGAGCTGAATGGCAGGGCGTCGTAGGTCTGGAAGTAATAGTTGGACTGAGCCGATGCCATAATGTCGATCTATCCAGTATTTACTTGTGTGGAAATGCTCTGCGGTGGCGGCGAGGTTCCCATTTCCACGGCCGCCATTTCTCGGGGTGGTGTCCCGCCACAGCCCGTGGACACCTTCTGGGCCTGCTTGAGCACCTTCTCCGCCTGCGCCTGAATGCTCTCATCCAGTGTATTCCAAATGTTTTCAACGGACTCTGGAACGGTACGGATGAGAGCATTAGCTTTAAGGAAGTGGGGTCTCCGATGGAGTCAAATCAAACAAACTAAGAACGGCTTGGGTTGTGGTTTTGTTCTGTATTTCGTTTCCATAAATGCGTTAATTGTAGGGCTTACAGTTGATGGCTCTATTAGTGTACTAACTAGGTTAAGTCTTGAGAGGTTGGTTGATTGGTTGGTTGTGTCTAGGCCTTGGTGCCCTCGAAAAATGAAATTCTTTTTTGTATCCTACCTTTGTGCAAAAAGCCCTTGGCCATAGAGTTATCAGATTCGTTTTCTGATGAGGTCTTAAGAGTGGGCTTCGGGATTGTCTTGACGGGAATACTCGATGCGTTCTTGGAGTTGACAGTTGCCGGTCCATTGGAGCGAGTGGCTGTGGACTGGGGGGCTTTGCTGGAAACTGGCGGGGCTGTGGTGGTACCAGTGCTGGCCTTTTGGACGGGCTTCTGACCCTTCAATGAGGACTTTCGCACTACGGTGACTTCCGGCTTTGATGCAACCTGGGTCTTGCTTGGCTGTACAGTTTTTGCTTGTACTCGTGGCTTCTCCTCCACCACCTTTTTGGACTTGTTGGGCTGCGCCGGCGGCTTGCTGGGTGTCTTGCAGCATATGGAGCATATCTTGATGTTGGGCTCATTTACAAAGGTGCAGAACTCACACTCCCATTCATGATCCGGCGTTGAGGGCGGAGGACCTAATTCATCGGTCTCTAGTACGACCTCCTCAGGTTCGGGTGCAGCTGGAGATGCCTCGGTTTCACCTTCACTCTCCGAAGCGGTGACCTCTTCGACCACCTCCTCGTATTCCGAGTCACTCTCCTGTTGCGCCAGAGCCACTGGCACCGCCGCCTTTGGCACCACCGCCGCTGCCTGTGTGTTCTCGTCCTTCATCTCGGGCTTGCGCTTCTGCTCGGCTTTCTTCGTGGATTTGTGCTGATCTGCTTCCTGGAGCTTCTGCTGGATCTTGGCCTGAACCAGGGCCCTGGCACCCGAGCCCTCCGATTCCAAGTCGGAGTAAATGCGACTGGTGCGTGCTGAGTCCGTGGCTGGAGGCTTGTTTCTGGTGAGAGTTCCGCCATTGCTGCCCTGCGAGTCCCTTCTGTCCGGTAACCACTCGCTCTGCACCGACTTGGCCACCGATCCACGCCGATCCCGCACCTTGTGCTGCCTGGATCCGTGCCCCCTCTGCTCCCCATCCAGTTCATCGTTGGCGATCAACTGTGAGGCACTAGACAGGCGCCGCTGACGGGTCTGATGGTGTTGGTGGTGCTGGTGTGCCTGCGAGCGCGAAGCACTGGTCATTCCCGAACGGTTCGAGACCAGTGATCGGCGGTCGTCCTGGTCGGAGTCCTCATCGTCCGTCAGTTCGTCATCCACGTAGCTACTGCGCTTGCGTCGCAGGGACAAGGACTTGCGGCTGGGTGTGGGCGATGCGGCATAGCGAGATCGGGAGGCGGCTCTAGAGGCGGCGGATGGAGGCATTCCCATGACACCTAAGGGGGAGAATTGCTTTATCTAATGATACACATATGGGGGGCAAGCTAACCTGGATGCATCATCGGATAGCCGGGCGCCCCGGGATACATGTTGGGCATCATGCCGCGCTGGGTCATGAACACCGGCGGCGGATAGTGGGGATGGTGCTGCTGTGGCATGTATGCCGGTCCCAGGTTAAGGGACAAGTTGGAGTTGTTGAACTGCTGCTGGGAGCCGAACTGGGACCAGTCGTCGGGATGCTGGTGCTGGGCATGCTGGTGACGCGAGTGCTGTGACCAGCCAGGCTGCTGCTGGCTCTGTTGACAGCCGGCGCAGTTGAGCTGCGCCAAAGATTGGGCCTGTGGAGGAGGATAAAGGATTTCGTACATTTCTGCTCTTTCCTTTTGGAGGCTATCAACTTACCTGTTGCATGCGCTGATTGGCCAGCCATGCACTTCCATTCTGTGCCTCCGCCAAGGGGCGGCGTTGGGCCGTGTTCAGATTGAACACCGAGGTGCTCATCTGTCGTCGCTGGGCGCCCGCTGCCTGTCGTTGTTGGAGCAGCAAGGAATTGTGAAAGTTGTGAGAGTCATCCGATAGATCGAAATGGGATGAGTTCAAACCGGATGACATGCTGCCGGAACGAAAATGCGAGGGCGATGGTGAAATGTTTGACCAGTGCTCGAACCCGGCTCCATTCAAATGCTGCGGTGGGGGAATGCCAACGAGAAACAGAGAAAGAGAGGAGAGGGAGAACGAGATGTGACGAGACGAGACGATACGAGACAGAGACGATACGAAATACACAGCACAAAATGTTACTAAAGTTAGATTTAATAGGTTTTAAAGTCCTTGTTTCTAGCATATTACAAGCTATGAACGATGAAATTATATTTTCAGTAAGATATGGTTTTCCAATTTAATATTCTTTATTTTATATATAACATTTCCACAATTTAATGTACAACGGTAATTATTGGCTTCTTTGGAATGTTTTAAGGCTAATGATACCTAACGTATTCTTCAGACTTTAAATATTAAATATATAGATTTGAAACTAAAATA
>JAEIIH010009857.1:0-14529 GCA_018904745.1 Drosophila orosa
ATGCTGTAGTTTTGGAATTGGTTTGCAGTTTACCTAAATCAAATACCTTGCTGTGGTATTATTATTATTATATAAATAATATTTATTCAGGAAAACAATTATAAAATCTTCTTTCTTTGTTCCTGAAGCTTTTACATAAAAGAGATTAAAGTTAGTCCAAGCTGTGAGGAGTAGATCCAGACAAACAGCAGACAAACATGTGCCAGCATCCGACCTGAATTCAAGTAATCTCTGTTTAAAAACCATAAAAAAAGCAAGCAAGCACTTTGCTCTAACTTATTTCTGTTTTATCAGGCATCTCACACTAACTTGCAAACGGAGGTGCGACGATATTATAAAGATCTTAAAGTACACATCACTTACGCCGAATATCACAAATTAGAGGAGGAATGTCAAGTTGTAGTTTGCTGTTTTTCGATGAACTTGGCAGTTGTATAAGGCAGTTGGCAAATAATAATTTCGGAACTAAAACTGTAAAAAACAATAATTAACATATGGATAAAAGTGGACAACTGAATCAAAATAAACACATTTAGCATGCGCATAAATCGATGACCAACAATTGTGCGTTTGACTTTCTACCTGTTGAAGGTTGGTTAAAGGCGTCAGGTCCTCCATTGATTATTCCCGCTCGTCACTGGGGATGCTCCTGCGAAGGTCACAACGTTGACGCGCAATTGTATCAGTGCGGGAATAGGGAAATCACATAAAAACCACAATGGTTCGCCACTCCATGGGCTGCAGCAGTGGCGGGGGGAGGCGGAGGGGCAGGACAGGAGCGGATGCCAATTATCTTTGACAAGAGTGTCTGGAACCACTGCGAATCGAACGGAGAAAACATCAACAATGAATCATGTTGTATTCATTCATTAAAGACGTCTGTGTTTGATAACACGCGACAGTCGGCCGACCAATAGCAGCAAACATATCTTGTCCACTCCAATGCACTTTAATATTGTTGTGGTTTGTTGTTATTACATATTTGTGTTTAAATACATACGTTACAATTTTCCTCGGAATTAACTCGCAATAACAACTGCCTGGAGACACTGAGACAGCGAAATACCAACGGCTGAGGTTGGTTTTTTTCCGAACTTATCGATAATTTGGGGTACAGTAACAGCCTGATAAAATGGAAGACAGAAGGGAAAAAAAAGCAAAAGAACCCGCAAATAAAATATATGAATTTTGAAAAACAATTGGAGGTAAATAGGTTCTGATAAAAATATAATAGCATGTCAAATTTATTTAACAACCAACAAAAATAAGTTTGTTTTAATCAAAACAAACCTTGCTTTTTGCGTCAGCCAATCAATCGAGTAGTGCCTGTACCTAATCGCTCAACGCTAAAGTTGTCAGTATTATTCTCACATTCCAGCTACGGTCCTACTTTTGTGTTCTCTCCCTTTTCGTGACGTGTCTGCGGTAAATTTATAAAAAATCTGCGTTTTATATCCAAATTACCGGAGAAACCGCATCAAGAAGAGCAACATGGTGGAGCTGGCGAGCGTCATATCAAAGTTCTACAACGACTACGTGCAGAACACCCCCAAGAAGCTGAAGCTCGTGGACATCTACCTGGGCTACATTCTGCTAACCGGCATCATTCAGTTTGTTTACTGCTGCCTGGTGGGCACCTTCCCGTTCAACTCGTTCCTGTCGGGCTTCATCAGCACCGTCAGCTGCTTTGTCCTGGCCGTGTGCCTGCGCCTGCAGGCGAATCCCCAGAACAAAGCCGTCTTCGCCGGCATCTCGCCGGAACGCGGATTCGCCGACTTCATCTTTGCCCATGTGATCCTGCACCTGGTGGTGATGAACTTCATTGGCTAACAAACTTGTACAACCACATTCGCATGTATTTAAAATAAAACGTAAACTAACTGTAATAGATCTGCCTGTAGTTGCTGTAGAAATTGAATGGCTCCCGATCGAAATCCAATTCCAGCTCGGGTTCCGGCACAGCAATGTCAATGGGACGTATATTCTCCAAATAGTCGGCCAGTTGGATTTCGGGCTGCCTGGCCTTGCTGTTGTTGACTGGGCGAGAGCTCATCTTCTGCGGCATAACCACCGAGTCGTTGACGTTCAGCGACTTTAGATTTTTGAAAACAGTTTCGCCCGGCTGGAAGTTCAGCTTCTGAGTGATCTTTTGGAAATTTCAAATTAGATTTTAGTTGCTTTGGATATGAGGTCTTATGGGACTTACCTTTGGAGCAATGGCGGCCATTGATTTCGGCGATATGGCCACCGAGGCTTGCTTCTTTTTTAGGATGTCAATCTCACTCTTCTGGCGCACGCAGGTGTTGTACTCGGGCGCGGCCAACTTCTGCTGCACGGGCTTAGGGTTCATCATGGCTTCCTTGGCCTTGTCGTTAACCGGTTCCAGTGATAACTTCACCTCCACGCCGCTGGATGACTCGACGACGACATGAGGCGGTGCTGAGTGTGGGCAAAGGAGGCGGCGTATGTCGGATTGTTTTATCTTTACAAAAGTACGACGCTTGCACGGCATTTTTTGAACAGAAATATAAATCGCTCCACACAAGTACTCTCGAATGCAACTCAGAAATGAAGCAGCACGCCACACTGGTAACAGCTGTTCTGCTAGTACTGTAAACTAAGGCTACAAGAAACGCCTTTTGTTTAAGGAAACGTTTTAAACAGATGAAAAACAAGTAAAAACGTAGATAATTTGTACAAATTTTCCAAAGGTTGATAGATAATTAGAATAATTCAACGTAAAATACCATACTTGACTTGATAATTCAACAAAGCGGAGTGTGCACTGTAACGTAACGCCGGTTCTGACGTTCGCCAACACTGCTTCGTCTACAGCTGTTGCGGAATCACAAATAATTAGGATTCTTCAATAAAATGGCATTATCTCGCGCCAAACCAGAGGAGCTGCCCAAGGATGCCGTTGTGATAACAGAGGATCAGGCCTTGAAATACCAATGGAAGATTATAACAGCCTGGGACAAAGTGGGCGATGTGTGAGTGAAATGCACGTTAAGTGTACACTTTGCCGCTTACCTAATAACCAAAACCCAATTGTTTTGTGCAGATGGTCCCTACGCTACGCACCCGGTGTCCTGAGTGCCATGGCGGCGGTCACGGGTGCCTACATAAATAACCACTACCGCACCAAGCTGCGGCTGGGCGGACACGGGAGGCTATCCAGCTACTTGCCCATTGTCGCCGTACCCGCCATATTCACCATGCTGACGCACAAGTTCTTCATCCAGCGACCCATCCTCCTGAATCCGCTGGGCCAGTGCCCCGTGTGCCTCCAGGTGCGAAGTGCCGCCTTCCAGACCAGCCTGGGCATTGTGTATCCCACAATCTTGGCGCCCTTTGCCGCTTTCATGTTCGCCACCCGCTGCTACACATACCGCATGCCCTCCATCACGGAGAGCCCGCGAGAGGTGTTCATGCTGTGGCGGAAGCTCACCCGACCCATTGTGCCGGCCCTGGGCGCCATTATCTGCGTTCAGGCCCTGATCACCATGTTCCTCACTGGCCTGGAGGACAAGCAGAACTTCCAAATGATGCTGCGGATGAAGGAGATCGAACACGAGCTGGAAGAAAACCACATGCCGCAGAGATTTGACTTTTAATTGTTGTTACTTTGTTAGCTAGCTGAAATAGAGGCGCATTTTAGGAAGATTAAATAAGTTTTTCATTTAAAAATAATTTAAATAATAAACTTTCGTTCAATTTCACGGTTTTATTGTGTGGCCAGCGGGAATTTTAATAAAGAAAGTATATTGAGCAAGTCGAGCAACGGTCACACCCCGCACATACATCGGCTGCAAAGTCGGCTGACGAAATTGTTTGAAATTGCATTTACTGTTGAAATCGTGAGTAATACATAATAAATATTTATCAAAGGGGAAGACCTGGGTATAAAGCCAACTGTAAAATTCAAGAAGCGGTCACTTTTCTTTGTCAAATCGCTGTGAAATTGTGTATTACTGTCACGTTGTGCGGGCAGCGTGCACTTTCACTGCTCCGATTTTCTGGCCAATTGAGGGGTTAGGGGAATCAATTGTCGCGTGGCAACCTTTTTGTGTGCACTTTTTCTAACCTGCTCCTCCCATTGCAGCAGCGCCAGCAAAATGAAGTTCCTGACCGCCAAGGAGGTGCGCGATGCGTATCTGGGCTTCTTCAAGGAGCAGAAGCACATCTACGTGCACTCGTCCAGCACGATTCCGCTGGACGATCCGACGCTGCTGTTCGCCAACGCCGGCATGAACCAGTTCAAGCCCATCTTCCTGGGCACTGCCGATCCCAACAGCGAGATGTCCAAGTGGGTGCGCGTGGTCAACACGCAGAAGTGCATTCGCGCCGGCGGCAAGCACAACGACCTGGACGATGTGGGCAAGGATGTCTACCATCACACCTTCTTCGAGATGCTGGGCAACTGGTCCTTTGGCGACTACTTCAAGAAGGAGATCTGCTCCTGGGCCTGGCAGTTCCTAACCGAGCGCCTTGGCCTGCCCAAGGATCGCCTGTATGTCACCTACTTTGGCGGTCACGAAGCCAGCGGCCTGGAGCCCGATCTGGAGTGCAAGCAAATGTGGCTGGACTTGGGCCTCAAGCCGGAGCACGTTCTGCCGGGCAGCATGAAGGACAACTTCTGGGAAATGGGTGAGACGGGACCGTGTGGACCCTGCTCCGAGCTGCACTTTGATCGCATCGGCGGACGCAGTGTCCCGGAGCTGGTGAACATGGACGATCCCGATGTGTTGGAGATCTGGAATCTGGTGTTTATTCAGTACAATCGCGAGTCTGATGGCAGCCTCAAGCAGCTGCCCAGGAAGCACATTGATTGCGGCTTGGGATTCGAGCGACTGCTGTCCGTCATCCAGAACAAGCGCTCCAACTACGACACGGATCTGTTTGTGCCACTCTTCGATGCCATCCAGGCGGGCACTGGGGCACCAGCTTACCAGGGACGCGTCGGTGCTGATGATACTGACGGCATTGACATGGCTTACCGCGTGCTGGCCGATCACGCACGCACCATTACCATTGCCCTGGCTGATGGCGGCACTCCAGACAACACAGGCCGTGGCTATGTCCTGCGTCGCATTCTCCGTCGCGCTGTGCGGTGAGTGGTCTTAGGAAACCATTTTGTGACAGAAGTTTATAATATTCTTCATTTCCCCTGTAGCTATGCCACAGAGAAACTGAACGCCAAGCCTGGATTCTTCGCCACGCTGGTAAACACTGTCGTGGACCTGCTGGGCGATGCCTTCCCCGAGGTGAAGAAGGATCCCCAGCACATCATTGATATCATCAACGAGGAAGAGCTTCAGTTCCTCAAGACCCTGACGAGGGGTCGCAATTTGCTGAATCGCACCATTGAAAAGCTGGGAAGCGCCACCATCATTCCCGGCGATGTTGCCTGGCGATTGTACGACACCTACGGCTTTCCCGTCGATCTTACCCAACTGATGGCGGAGGAGAAGTCCCTGCAGATCGATATGGCCGGCTACGAGGCAGCCAAACAGAATTCCTATGTCCTGTCACAGGGCAAGGGAGCCAGCAAGATTGATGAGATCAACCTTGACGTGCACGCCATCTCGCATTTGCAGGAGCAGAATGTGCCCCCCACCGACGACTCGTACAAGTACAAGTACGAAGCTGTTTCGGCGGAACGTGACTCGGCCTACAACTACGGCGAGTGCACCAGCAAGATTGTGGCCCTGCGCTTTGAGAATCAGTTTGTGAACGAGATTAGCAGCGGCCAGAAGGCGGGCATTGTCCTGGACAAGACCAACTTCTATGCTGAAAGTGGCGGTCAGATCTACGACCAGGGAGCCTTGGTTAAGGTCAATGACGAGGCCAACGAGTTCCTGGTGGACCGTGTGTACAACCGCGGTGGCTACATCCTGCACATTGGCGTCGTCGAAGGCACCCTGAAGGTGGGCGATGAACTCCAGCTGCACATCGATGTGGAGCGACGCTGGCTGACCATGAAGAATCACTCTGCCACGCATGCACTCAACCACTGCCTACTCCAGGTCCTGGGCAAGGACACCGAGCAGAAGGGCTCGTTGGTGGTGCCTGAGAAGCTGCGATTCGATTTCAACAGCAAGGCTGCCATGACCACCCAGCAGGTGGCAAAGACTGAGCAGCTGACAAAGGATATGGTGTACAAAAATGTCCCCATCTACGCCAAGGAATCGAAACTGGCTGTGGCCAAGCAGATTCGTGGCCTACGCTCGGTGTTTGACGAAGTCTATCCGGATCCCGTCAGGGTAATCTCCTTCGGCGTGCCCGTGGACGAGCTGGAGCAGAACCCCGATTCGGAGGCCGGTGAACAGACCTCCGTGGAGTTCTGTGGCGGCACCCATCTTCGACGATCTGGCCATATCATGGACTTTGTTATCAGCAGCGAGGAGGCCATTGCCAAGGGCATCCGTCGCATTGTGGCTCTGACAGGCCCGGAAGCTTTGAAGGCACTGAAGAAATCGGAAGTTTTCGAACAGGAAATCATCCGTCTCAAGGCTACCATCGATGCCGATCAGTCTGGCAAGGACTCAAAGTCGCATGTCAAGGAAATCGTCGAGCTGACCGAACAGATCTCGCATGCCACGATTCCGTATGTGAAAAAAGATGATATGCGCAATCTGCTGAAGGGCCTTAAGAAGACTTTGGACGACAAGGAGCGTGCCCTGCGCGCCGCCGTCTCTGTGACTGTTGTAGAGCGCGCCAAGGCGCTATGCGAAGCCAATCCCAAGGCCACCGTGCTGGTCGAGCAACTTGAGGCCTTTAACAACACCAAGGCACTGGATGCTGCTCTCAAACAGGTGCGCACTCAGCTTCCGGAAGCCGCTGCCATGTTCTTCTCCGTCGATGTGGACTCGAAGAAAATCTTCTGCCTCAGCTCGGTGCCCAAGAGTGCAGTGGAGAAGGGTCTGAAGGCGAACGAGTGGGTGCAACATGTCTCCGCCACGCTGGGTGGCAAGGGAGGCGGCAAGCCGGAATCCGCCCAGGCTTCGGGCACGAACTACGAGAAGGTGGACGAGATTGTTCAGCTGGCTAACAAATTCGCACAGGCAAAGTTGGCCTAAAACCGGAAACTCAGACTTGGCAAATTCTTCAATTACTCAGAACTTTGATAAACCCGCGATGCTTAAAATGGTAATCCATTTATCTGTTCCAAACAGCATTTCAGATGAATTTTTGCGCTAATTTATAAAATAAAAGCATTTGTACACTTATAGTTTGTGGGAATTTTGTTCTATTGAGGGGGAAAAAGCTAAAGAAGGTCGAGAGACTTTAGAAGTTTACGAAAAGTCAAAACTAAGTTTATTTTTCTCTTAAAAAAAAAAACAAAGGTAACAATAATTTACAAAGTACAGACAACTACATAAAAATTTTACATTATAATTTATAAAAAATCAGTCGGCATAATCTATTGAAAGCAAAACAAAAATCATTTCATTAAGCAGACTTCTGTAGTTTGTTCTTCTCTATAATCCAGTCGACGGCCTCGGCAAAGTTTTCCACCAACGCAGTGGGAGGCGGCGAGGGATTAACATCCGGCAAATATTTCCCAGTTTTTACCAGAATTCCCTGCATGCCCACGTTCATGGCGCCCACAATGTCATCATTGGCATCCTAAAAACCATACAACATTAGTTTTACTATCAAATTAGAAGTCTGAGCACCACTTGCATCTCCTATCATAACGCAGGAGGACGCATCTAAGCCATCCAAAGCGCCCTCGAAGAAGTAGGGATTTGGTTTGCCAATCAATTTGGGGCATCGTCCAGTGGCAAACTCCAGTCCCTTGACAAAGCATCCTGGACCCAAGGCCAGGCCATCATTGCGTTTGTAGAATTTGCCCTGATGTATGGCCACCAGTTGGTGATTCTTATTTTCCAAGAGAACACTACATAGTTGGTGAAAGGATTATCAGTTGGAATAAAGTGATGTTGATTGCTATTCCCACTTGAAGGCCTTGTTCAGACAGTCATAGTTGAAGGCTTTGGGCGCCAGGCCAATTACAACCGAGTCCTGGTAACGTTTCGTATCCTCTGGCGGAAAGTCCTGACGAGCATCATCGGACAGAAGGTAATATGGATTAAGCTTGCTCTTCTCCACATACGCAACGGCGGCACTCAGGGAGCTGTAGATCTCCGAGGGTTCCAGCTGGAAGCCAATCTTGCAGAGTCGTTCGTGGAGCGTTGCCTTCGAGTCCTTGGTTGTATTTGTTACGAATTTCACGGCTACGCCGGAACCACGCAATCTGCTCCAAAGTATATTTACATAAATATATAAATATTCTTACTTGTGCGTACCTTTTTAAAGCCTCAACCGCATTGGGAGTGGGCTCATCCTCCACGTGAAGAGTGCCGCTGAGATCTATTAGAGCAGCTTGGATGGACATCCTGTTGATTTTTGCAAAGCCTCTTTTTCCAATTAGAAAAAACATTTAGTATTCCAGCTGGTTCAACTATCGGTGTATCGATATATTCTCTCAAACAGCTGTTGCGGTTAACATGGGCGTAGAAGAAGGGGTTTAATTTAATACAATTTTATGTTTATTTTATATAATATTTATATAATTTCTTTACTAAGTTAATTTGATTGTTTTTATAGTTTTTAAATAATCATTTAACTTAATGTAAAATAATTGAAACCCCTTAATTGTGCTGGAGACTACTTCCCTGTTAGCTGCTGTTAGCAATGTTGTTTTCCACCGGCAAATCTGTTTTAGCGCGAGCTCTCTTTGATTTACCCGTAAAATGGAAACAAAGCGGACTAATAGCCACATACTGCCAGTCGGCGACAGCCTTGCGTCCAAAAAAGGCCAAGTCCCAGCGAAAGGAGGTAGGAAGCAGCGACAATGGAATGGAATTTACATAACTAAGCAACTGCTTTCAGGCGCAATACTTCTCCGATGCCAAGAGGGTCCGGGCAATTGGTGGCAAAGGCGGCGATGGTTGCGTATCCTTCCTGCAACTCTGGTGCAATGAGAGAGCGGGTCCCGATGGCGGCGACGGTGGCCATGGCGGACATGTCGTTTTCCAGGCGTCCAACGATGTGCGCAACTTCAACCACGTGGGCAGCGTGCTAAAGGCGGATGAAGGAGAGCGCGGCAGCGCCAAGGATTGTCATGGCAAGAATGCCAAGCATGCTGTGATTAAGGTGCCCATTGGCACCATCATTAGGAACGCTCAGGGCATCATTGTGGGTGATCTGGCGCAGGCTGATCTCATGTTTGTCGCCGCTCGCGGAGGAGCCGGTGGCAAGGGCAACCGTTTCTTTACCACCGACAAGGAGACCAGTCCCAAGGTCTGCGAGTACGGGCCGAATGGCGAGGACTTCGCCTATACTCTGGAGCTGCGCAGCATGGCCGATGTGGGTCTGATAGGCTATCCAAATGCTGGGAAGAGCACCTTGCTGAATGCCCTGACCCGCGCCAAGCCCAAGGTGGCCCCGTATGCCTTCACCACTCTGCGGCCCCATCTGGGCACCGTCCAGTACGATGATCACATTCAGCTGACCATCGCTGATCTGCCAGGCCTCGTGCCCGATGCCCATCTCAACAAGGGTCTGGGCATACAGTTCCTAAAGCATGCAGAACGGTGCACCCTCCTGCTGTTTGTCCTGGATGCCAGCGCCCCAGAGCCCTGGACACATTATGCCCAACTCATGCACGAGCTGCGTCAGTTTGGCGGACGACTGGCCAGTCGCCCCCAACTGGTGGTGGCCAATAAACTTGACGTGGCCGAAGGCAGCGGTAACTATGAGGAGCTGCAACGCAGACTGGACAATCCAGTGCTTGGTATCAGTGCAAAGATGGGCCAGAATCTTGAGCAGCTCCTGAAAATCATTCGCAGAGAGTACGACAGGCACAAGGCTCAGGAGAGAGATGCTTCGATTGTTGATTATAAATAAAACTTTATTCTTACGGGCTACACAAAGATAAAGATGGAACGACGATTCATTACAAACCCTCCTCGGATGTGGGCAACCAAAAGGCCATGTTTGTGCAGGCCGAAGCAAGCATCATATATTTGGGATTAAACTGGACACATTGCACCGGCCCCGGATGATCGCCGTTGAGCACGGAGACCTTGTTGCCCGTGTCGGCGTTCCAGATGTGCACCCGTCCGTCCGTGCTGCCCGAGAAGATGAACTGCGAGTCCGGACTGAAGCTGGCCTCGATGGCGATGCCCTTGTTGTTGGGATACCCGGTGAACGTTTGCAGCGGTGTTCCATGAAAGGCGTCCACCAACCGAATGACCGATCCGTTGGTGCTAATCAGAATGGTCTTGCCGTCCCTGGAGAACTTCAGCCCCGTCCAGTCGCACTCCTTCTCCTGGTTCAGCTTGAAGGTGACGAAGGGACCCTTGTCGAAGGATCGCAAGTCGTACAGCTTGATGCTCTCCGAGTTGACGCCGGCGGCAAAGATCAGGCCCTCGGGATCGTAGGCTGCGATGGGCCGGCCGGACAGATGCATTAGCCCCTGGCAGTTCGGTGATCGGAGGTCCCACAGCCGCAGGGTCTTGTCGAGGGAGCCGGATAAGAAAGTGTCCTCCACGGGGGAGATGCACAGCGATATAACCTTCTTGGTGTGGCCGGGGAAGTAGCGCAGGTATTTGTTGTCGTGCAGGCTCAGATACCGGATGGTATCGTCCACCTTTGTCGAGCTGTGGATGGCCGTGTTGTTGGCATGCGTAAAGTGGATGAGGTCGACGCCATACTTCTTCGAGTTGACTGTCCGCGACTGTGTTCCCTTTTCGCAGTCGTAGATCACTATCTGGTCGTCCTCGCTGCATGAGATGAGGTGCTCTCCATTGGGCGCAAAGTCAATGGCGTTGATCTTGTCAGTGTTCTCCCGGAAGATTTTGGCCACTTTGAAGCTGCGAACCACAGAATCTATGAGTTTTATTTTCATTTTGCCAAACGCCGGGGCTGTATATTGTTTATAATTTTTTTCGACGCGAGGCAATTTTAGAGGTGGCACTTGGTTCGATAACGGGTTGCCTATTTGTTATCGAACGAGTAGATTGGAACTGGTTCCGAAGCAAAAATTTTAAAATTAAACATTTAATAATTAAATATTTTAGTTGTAAATTATTTATAATTTTTTATTCGATTTTAGAGATGGCACTTGGTTCGATAACATGTTCCGCAATTGTCATGGAACCAACAGGTCGGAACTGGTTCCGAAGCAAAAATTTAAAATTTTTAATTTTGAGCATTAAATAATGAAATATTTAAGTCCCAGACAATGAGCTAGTCATAATAAATGGCTTTTATACAACTAATAAGAAAGTAAGCTTGAACTGCTGGAATATTAACCTTGTTGCTGGTAACTTTCTTAGCTTTCCTACCAAAAACTACGTTTAATTTATGGGACTCTCTCCATAATCTTAAAAATTAAAAGACTTTCTTTGGGTCAACAACAAACTTTAAGTATATATTTTTCGTAAAGCGATATGTGATGTGAAGCGTATTAAAGGCAACAGTTATTTTAGTATACATTTTAAATGTACACAATTTGATCTATTATTGTGTTTATTTAAAATATACTAATTAACTCTGCTGTTGACAGTCACAGGTGATGGCGGGAGTGTTTCCCAGCAGCTCCTTGGGATCCACGTACACCGAACCCTCTTTTCCTCGAGCAAAAGGCGTTTGTCCATTGGTTTGTAAGTAAAAGTCGCCATGTATCCTGTTAATTAGTGATATTTAAGAACTTGTTTGATATATAATTTGGGCAAGCTTACGACGTGGGACAGTGATGACCCATCACCACCGGTTGGCTCATCTCAATGGTTTTCTTTTGCTTAAAGTCCGACCAGTTCTTGGCCGCCACCGCATCGAATCGAATGGGATACCGATCCGAGACACTCTCGGCCCAGAACCACCAGCTGCGTCGATGGCTGGACAGATCGTTGTCAGTGAGCATTCTGTAGTTGCGCTTGGGACAGCCGGGCTGCAGGCTGTTGCCATTATTGGGCCAGAAATCCGCCGTTCCCGTGCTTGTCGGCGCCCCATACAACCAGGCATCCGTGTGTATAACGTCCACGAACTCGGCATCCCTGCTGGACAGATGTGAGCCGGGGTAGTAAAGCGGAAAGGCGGGATCTAAAGCGGAAATTCTGCCACAAAAAAGGGGGTTTATTATGGGAATAAAATATACAGAAATACATTTTTGAAAGTTCCCCTCACCTTTTCAATTTTCTGACACCCTGTGATCGCTTGATTATCTCGCGCCCAAGGAGTCCGGCCAGCTGACCGCCCATTGAGTGTCCCACAACATGGAATTTCTCAATATCCAGACCGTGATCAAACATTTGGAGCAGGACTTTGGCCAATTCCGGGCCCAGTTGCTTGACATTGGGGAAGGCATCGAACATATAGTTGCCATCGGCCAGTTCTCCCCAATCCAGGACAATCAGGTTGGTATCCTTGCGCTCCAAATAGGCCTCGGCAATGACATGTATGCTCTCAACATCGGGGTCTTCCAGATAGCCATGCAAGTAGAGCACCGTGTTCTTGTCCAAGTCCAAGTGCTCATCCTCCAATAAACTCTGGAAGTCGGTTAAATCGTAGATATCGCTATCAGCCACACAGGGTCTAGGGTGGAGATAAAAATTGGATTAAAAAAAGGTGCTGCCTGTAAAATTGATGGGAAATGTGAGTTTCCTGTTTAAAACTGATGCAATTTATAAGAAATGTATGAAAACTAGTGAAATTAATTTTAAAAACATTCTAAAATGAATTCTTTAATAAATGTAAGGCAAGTTCTTATTAATTTTAATATATATAATCTATTTTCCTATTATCTTACCCATAATATAGTATAAACTTGGCCGTTGTCAGATCCGCCTTAGAGTTTTTGAGACCAAAGAGCAACCCTGGGGATAATGAGAAACCCAATTGTTTTAACAGAATTTTCCACATTTGCTTATTCCACTTACTGGATTTGTTTTTAATGGCTTTGTGCATATTGCTTGGTTGGCGCCGAACTGCTATTAGTCCATAAAATGAGTGATTACGTGGTGGCCGGCAGCGGGTTTCCGGATATCCTCTGCTCCCATGCGGTGGTTGACAAAGACTGAGGGGCCCCAGGCGGACACTCGATTAGTTGCGGATCAGTTGTGGTGGTGGCGTGGCCTGGCCTAAAATCCATTCAAATTGATAAGTCTAATTAAATTTCAATCTATCCCGGGATAAGATAGCACACATAAGCGGCCTTGTGAATCACAGGAGGCGGCGGTGGTGGTGGTGGTGGTGGCACCAACGGCGGCAAAGTCCGGCCTGACGATGGAGGTCCAAACTTTTGCCATGCATCATTCATGTGCACAGTGGGAAAATCTAATTTTAGACATTGATGTGATATTTTTATGACCACTTTTGTGGGTTTGAAAGCGTTTAATCGAACATTAATCCCACTTAAGGGGTAATCTCTGAGTGATCGAAGCAATACAAATTAAAGCCATAAAAGCGGTGTCGCCACTTGGTCTACTTTGATTGCTGAATAAAATCACCTATACCAAGCAGTTGGGGAGTTTCCGAATTGAAAATTCCATTCAGTGAGGAAATTTCATCAAGGAAAATCACTCAGTAAAATTATATAAAAATGTAAACTATGGCAATATGTTGTAGGAGCTAAAATCTTACTAAAACTTTTAAATTTTAGTTTAGAGATATAGAAAATCATTGAAAATTTGAAGCCTAAACAAGCCTTAGATCATATTTATTTCTTTAAACTTTGAGCTTGGTTTATTCTTGCCAAACTATGTTTAATGGACACAATTAAACCATAAAAATGTTAATGTTTGTTCGGGGTCAATTTAACATGCTATGGACTCCACTGTCTTTTGCCGCGCAGATTACCTTAACCCCGAATGGGTAAACTACAAATGCTTGAATATGCATACTTGAAATTACAGCGCGTGGAACTACAGTCATGCTTACTAAACTTGCATAATTTGTAGTGTTTTTTTAAATAAATTTGAATTGCTATAATTTTGACGGGTTTAGGGAGGCAAATCTGATCCAATAAGTTAAAACTTTAAGCGCTGGAATTGTAATATCTCTTTGACAACAAATAGGAAGATTTTAGAGACAAACTAACATAGTTATTTATTATAATTTACTAAGACTTCGGGGATCGCTTTATATAGATCAATTCAAATATATATTAAGCATATATTATATTAAACATAGATCTTTATGTATGAAATTTCCAACATAAAACCATATTGGGGTTTTAAATCCCCTACAACACTATGCTTTACAAATACTCTGCGTTTGTTACCAAAAACATTTTTGGGCGCAAAATTAAGGGATTTGAACACTAGGTATTTCTGTTTAAATAATCTGTTTAGGCTCTGAATTGTATCACAAAGAAATTAAAACATTTCACAATTAAAAACATGACTTTAAAGCAGCGGAGGGCACGAGATCTAGCGGTTTGAGCAGCAGCTCGGTCAGCTGCCTCCGAAAAAAGCTAACGGTTTGAGCAGCATGAGCAAATTGAGCCACGGCGTG
>JAEIIH010009875.1:0-24375 GCA_018904745.1 Drosophila orosa
ATTTTCTAAAAGCCACTAGAGATTCCATACATTAGCACACTTTGCTATGACATTAAAAATGTAGTGTAAGATAAAAGAATTTTTATACACTAGTACATTTTCAAATAAATACAAATAAATACTTTTTAAATTGTCATTAACTAAGGCAACCTTCTCTGAAATCTCCCTAACATTTTATATAATAAAAATTACATCTACATATATTACTTTTCTAAATAATAAAAGAAAACGCTTGGTAGGCCATAAAACGTGAACCTTGGTCTATCGCCTAATTTTTTCTTAGTGTTGCTATGACGTGTATGTTCTTCTGTTTTTCATTGTTTTATTTTTCGGTTCGGCTTGGTTCGTTCTGTGTTTTGTGTTTGGTATTTTGGTTCTACCAACGCGCGCTCATCAACAACAACAGGCACAGATGCAAATACAAACAAAAGAATTCATTATTTCACTGTTGTGCATTTAAATTTGATACAATACACGCCATTTCTACACACCTACGAACACACACACACACATGCTACACACTTGTGGCACACACACACACCACACACACACGCACACAAAGAGAAAACACACGACACGCACACATTCGCACTTTCATTTCGGACATGGCTTCTTGCAACGTCCTTTTCGTGCGTTTTTTTTTTTTTGTTCGGTTTCTCCCGGTTTGTTTTGTGTTTTTTGAGTTTTGCATAAATTTTCGTCCTTTCGCTCTGTTTTCGTTGTGTTTGCTTTGACCTGGTTTTTGCCAGGACTTTGGCCACCAGCTGCCGTGCCTCCTTTCGCTCATCGCCGCTTTGGTGCGAGCATTTTTCGGTTCTCATTAAAATAGGTAAACAAAATCGCATAAAATTTCCTGATAGACAACAGATAAGAGTTAAAACTTTGCGCAAACTCTCGGCGGGAGCGTCGGGCGTCGGTTTGGTTAGGCAAATGAAGTGTAATTCCCGATGAGAGCGGAGCGCTCCAAACGCTTTCACCGAGCTTATTGGGAGTTAACTGTTCAAGTGCCGCAATTACAGGTTAACTTTGGACTCGATAAGGGTTAAGTGCTGCCATTACGTCAGCCGTTTGTTTATTGTTCAAGTGAATAACTCTGCCGGCCTTAAAAAAGCCAAAGTGGAGGCTACAAGTTTTATAGTTTTGCCCAAAAGCGGCTTAAATTTAAAACATTATTTCCCAGCAGTCCTAGATTTTTAGAGACACGAAATGGAAGCAGGTACATCATCTTAGATGAAATTCCCAAGACTCGACAGAACGGAATTTGTTGGACTAAATTTATCGGTGCACCTTCATTTAATCCTGGGTTTTATGAGCAACCCAATAATTTGGACACTGATATGCAACATCACCTCCCCCCCGCCCGAGACTTTAAAGCCTTCGCTGGGGAGTCCTAAATCAGCCTTACAACCATAAAACTTACTTCTGATTTCCCTCTTTTCTTTTCCTCCAGCCATTGGCAGTGCCAGCTTTACTGGGTCAACACAAATCAGCATAAGCCACACAACTCCACATCGGACAATAACATTTTTATGTGTTAAGCTTTATGACAAAAGGCCAACACGAAGACGAGGGGAGAGAATGCACGAGAAAAGCGGAAATACCGGCACTCGCACTCGCAGAGAAACACGTGAAAGTTGCTGCAGCCAGTTGGCATAGAAAGTTCACCGATTTGTTTTGGCCGTAATAAATTCGGACAGCTGTAAGCAAGCAACACCCGGGGAGTAAGCAAAACAAACGTTCTCGGTCACTGCAATAGTTCACAGAGAAAGAGAGTCAAGGACCAAGGGAATGGCATGGCTTTCGTTTCGATTCCTTCCCCTCGCCGTGGGATCAATCTTTTTTCGCAGCTGCTCCAAATGTTCAGCTCGCTGTGAGCTTCTGTCAAAAATGTTGGGCTCGAGCAAACAAGGCAACGAAATGTGGGCGTTGAAATATCCTGCTTAGCTGTGTGCCAGCCATTCCGTTCTTAACCCATTATTTGTCATCGATGCCAAAGTCCACAAGTGACTAAACAAGATGTTTGAAAAATGTTCAAGTTTATAAAACAGTTCAAGCCACATAATCTTGTCTATTTTTTGGATTAAAAGTATTTGTTTAATAAGCAAATGCTTCCTTTCAAAAATATACTATATTTCAACTTGAAAAAAGATGTTAAACTTAAAAATAATAATCCTTTACCTAGCCATTTTTATCTAAAATATTTAGCGAATTGCATAATTCTCAGATTTTGTAAAATAAGGATTCTACCTTTTTTTACAATTTTTTTTTAAACAGAAACGGCATACAATATTTATTGGGTTAACTTAATTCCATTGAAGCGCTAGTCAAGTGTTTTGTGCGTGTTTTCTGCTCTCGTTTTGTTATCCTTGTATTTATTTGTATTTTGTTAATTTTTTTTTGCTGTGGCATCTGCCGCCTGGCTTCTGTTTTCCCTGTATCTGTGTGTTTATATTTGTTTCTGTATGTTGCCCTAACCCTTTGCCAAGTAAAATAATTTTAAATGTAATTTTTGGATGTGCATCGCTTTGGCCCACTTGAGTCTGGAGTGTTACTTTTGGCAAATGTCAGAGTGCCTCCGTACACACACTCCAGCCTGCGTTGGCCCTTGTGTTTTTTATATTATATATAATGTATTTTATTTTTATTTTTGAGCAAGTCCAACTCCGAGCGCTTCACCCTCGTTAACCTCTGAACCGGCGATGAGTGCACATCTCCTGTTGGCAGGGACATGCATAAATATTGCAAAACGTGATCCTGGCGCAGATATGTTAGGTGAGTGCAGAGCCCCACTGTCTGGCCAAAATGCTTATGCCATGCCCGGGCTGCCAGCATTCCATTCCAGTCTGCCCTTAGAAATAAGCCCACTTGCCGATTGTCTGTCTTCCGGTCCCTCTGCCGCTCGCTCTTTTGGCCTATCTGGGCGGCTGAGTTTAGGCCCGGATTTTTGGCGTACTCTTTGGCTTGTTGTAAGGAGCTTTTATGCATGGACTAACTGGCTTGAACCACTCTGCTTTAGAGTCGTGCCATAAATTTTGGTCAAATGCTTGCACAAATCTGGGAATTCCTTCATCATATCTCCGTTTGTTCAACAGCAAGAATTTTCCATTGCAAATAATATTTCAATATACAAATTGTTCATATACAATCTGGCTATATCTTCCATTGTTTCCCCCTCAATATATTTTTAAGAGCTCAGTCAGCGCTTGATGAGTACAGTGAAACCATAAAAAAATATCAAATGCTGATTAAAACAATGCTAACGACAAAAACATGATTATCAGTTAATAGTTTTAGTTTATGGTTTGCTCTTAGAATACATAACAGGCTTTACATTGAATTTGGAGAACTGCTTGCATTTTATAATAATTTGTGGACAAGTTTTGCTGTATTTACAGTAGGCATTTTTCCTTGTTATTGCATTTTCTGAATATTTCTTTGACATTTTGTTTACAATTTTTCTATAGATTTATGAATTTATCCTAGATGAGGGAATAGAATTTTTATTTATATGAGAGCATTTATTTCTGGAGGTAACAAATCCACAAGACCCTTGTTTCTGGCTGCGTAATTTCCCAAGCGAGAGTTTGGCTTGGGCTCAAAGCAATTAATTGCCAGTTAAATGCAATTAAGTGCAGGAAGCAGAAAGATTTCATGAATATATTTGTGGCCCCCAACAGCCATTTTTATCGCCTACAAGGCGATAAACATTAAAGATTACCCGAAGCGGTGCTCATGGCGTATACGTGATATTAATTAAAGTAGCAGCCGCTTAAGCCGGGATTTGTCTCGTGTTTACCGAATAAAAAAAAATATATATACGGAAATTTAAAGCTGATGAAGTCTTTGCATATTGCATTAAAAAAAAATGCAATACAAGTTTTAAAATTTTAAACAAAAATTGATATTTCCTTCTTAATATATTTATTTCCCAGGCTTTAATTTCATTTAGTGACCCTCTTTTATGTCCATATTATTTTTCCTGTGTGCCGGGCCAAATACTTAATTAACTCTGTTTTTTATACGCACTTTTCGAGGACTGTTGCGGTTGTAGCTATAGATGCAGCTGCAGTTCAAGTAGCAGGCCCGCCGTGCTCCGTAATCGCGATAAGTGCAACAACAAACGAGTGGGAAATCTGGAGCGGTCTGCGAAATGTCTTCACGTGGGTCCACACGAAGCGCGAGGGGATTTTTACAATTTTTAATAAAGTCATATACACGCACACCCGTCGTCGTCGTCGTCGTCGTCGGCCAAGATGCCAATGTGAGTTGGCGATTCAGTCAGACGTATCCGGCAGGCGGGACTGTGTTTTGCCGAAATCCAACCATTAATTTTTAATATCTATTTAACATTTCAATCAGCGAAATGGCCGCGTTCGCCACTCGATTCGTATGCAAAATTTAATTAATATTTAATTTTTCATTTATTGTATTTCTGTGCACGACCTGCATCGCGGGTCGCTAATAAAATTAAATGGCCAAAAAAACGGCACAGGACCCCCACAGGCCAGGATCTACTCGCACAGAGGCTGCGGCACTCACACACTCGCGCACACAGGAAAACTCTGGAGCCTTCAGCTGTGTTTTTCTTATTTTTCCGTTGGGTTCCACGCGCCGCGTTTGCTCCTGAAGCGGATTGCTCGCGTATCCTTGAGCACACAAGACCGTAGCGCCACGTTCCGACACGAATACGAAACTGAGCCGCGGCACTGGCAAAAACGTTGCCGAGCACCAAAAAGTCCTTTGCTCCTCGGTCGATACGCCAGCTCGGGGACTTTTGCGCTCGTCTCCAGCTCGTCGTGGACGCCACATCGTTTCCACTCAAATGCCGAATGAAAGTAAAAATTACACGACCTCGGCCGAGAGAGAGAGAGGCTCGGGCTCGGCAGTTTGAGTTTGTTTTGGTTTAAATTGCATTGAGAACTGGATAAGTAGGCCTATCCCAAGCTGTTTTGCATTCCATAACAAGCTGTAGGTTAAGTTCAGGAGATGCACGTATAAATTTGATGGGCAGTTTTTCTTTTGGTAAACTTATCAAGTCTACTACTTGTAAAACTAAGAAAAATTTGTAATATTTTTGTTACGAAGGTTTATGAACCTACAATATATTTTTCCTTTTGGAATAACTTGACAAATAAATGTGTTTACTTCTTTAATTAACAGTGCTTGTCAAAGGAAAGTATTAAAACTTAACATCTACCACTAAAAATCTTCTACAACTGTTGACTTTTTAGTTAAACCTTAGCTTGTTCCATAACCTTTCAATCTTATTTATAAACTGAAGAACTTGAAAGAAATGTATATTGAGGTTCCTTTTTTAATATTAAATATATTTAAAGTTACAGTAAAAACACAAAAAGCATACAATAATTTAAAATACAATTCATAAGCTTCTTATAGTAAAATAATACCACTTAAGACTCTTATTTACTTACAATTTTGTAACTCAAAGCCAGCTTCAGGCGCAGCGAGACAAGCAATCGTAATAAAAGAGAAAACTACCCTGTTATTGAAATGTCCCCAATTTTCTCTTCAAAGGCAGCGCCTGCGCCTTGCTCGACTTCCAGTCAGCTAACCGCAAAATTATAAGAGTTTTCTATATTTTTGTGGGACTTTTTCTCTTTATTAAGCGCCTTTGAAAGTGCGACGGTTAGTTGATTCAAAAGACATTTTTAAATATGTTTTGTTTTTAAAATTCACAGACTTGTCTTTAGCCAGTCCATTGTCCTGAAAATAAAAAAATTATATATAAAGTTTGGTATGAAGAGTCTAAGTATATTTTTTGAACAGACCACCTTAAAATCGTTTCCATAGGTTACATCTTCATTATCTTCCAGATCTGTAAAAATTACAGAGAAATAAAGTTCTTAAAGGAGTATTGGATTATCTGTATTTAAACCATTTAAAATAAACTACAAAATCGCACCAAATAATTACTAAATATTTGCTTATTCAATTAACAATCAGATATATGCTATAATAATGATGATTTGTGACTGCCACTCACCCTATCATGTTGATTGGCCAGAGGCGGACGATTCGATCCTGCCCCCGATGGCTTGTTGCCTCTGGGAGTCCCGGATGTGGTGGACGACCTGGGACGGCTGGTCAGAGGCCTCGGTGGCAATTTCTGTGCCGACTTCGGCGGTGACTTCGCCGACTGTTTTTCGGGCATTTTGATGTCAATGGAAAAAGTATTTTATTTTTGGGAACTCTTGCCAATGGAATTTTTTTGCAATGGTTCAAAGTTTTTTACCTTACATACAATTGAATTTAATGTGGTCGCCCACTAGATGGCCAGAAAGATTAAGCAAATTCACAATGACGGATTTCAGACAGGTAAGCGAATGCCAGCCTGTCTGACTTTGAGGCTGACTTCCAGTTACAGGCCACAGGGCAGTCAGTCATTCGTCAGACGTCATGGCAACTCCACTGCGTGCTTAGAAACGAACATGTTGGTTTCAAAAAATTAGGAGATGTGTGAAATAAAATATAATAAATATTAAAGCTATGATAGGGTTCTTTTTATATATATATATTTATTTATAGGCATATGAAATTTATTGTATTTTAAAGAAAGCCTTACTATTTCTTTGTTCGCTGCTGTCCTTGGCCATACATCATAAATGTCAGCGCCTGAAATTACGCATAAAGCATAAAGCCATATAAATGAGGCATACTTTAAGACGCACTATATTTATGTACTTGCCGCGGAACAATTTAGCACTTGCCCCTCCATTCGGCACCATATAGTCGGTATTCTTTTTTTTTTATAAATTAATTTGCATAAATTATGGCATATGAGGGGAGTCCAAGTCGAAGCTAGGCCAAGCGGTTGCTATTTATCAAAGCAGCGCAGCGCAAATTCCTTTAAATGTCTGGCTCACGGCAACAATCACTCATTCATTCATTCAGTCATTCGTTGCCCATTCACATCATTCCGCCAATCCGCCACTCCGTCACTCCGTCACTCGCAATTTGCATTTTTCGCACGGGCATTGTCCGCCCAGAAAAACGGCACTCTTATAGCCACCCCTGGTGGGGTGCCTTGGAATCGGTGGAGTGGTGGGTTCCGGTGGTGTTCCAGGGGTGTTCCGGGTGCTGGCGGCGGCAACAATGTTGATTGTCTGCTAAAGAGCATAAAGTCGTAATGGAGTGAAGGCAGATAAACATAAAAATAGCATAGAATTGTGGGCACACAAAGGCGGCGGCGGCAGCACAGACGACGACTCAAGAAATGCGAAAGGAAATGGAAAAGCCAAGCTTGTAGAATGGAAAGTGCACGCGTACGCGCGAATGTTATGGCCAATCACTTTATTTCACTTGTTTTCAATTTTCTTCAGTTGCCCTCCACCTATTTTACTTCTTTTTTTCACCAGCCAGTCTCAGTTGTATTTTTGAGGAGACTGAAATCACGTAGAGGTCATGCTAATCAAGGCGACAGATGCCTAAACGATTCCGTTTTTATATGGGAACAATGAGGGATTACTGAGAGAAATAGTAAGGTTGAAAAATCAAAAATTTATCTAAAAAGATTCACATATTATTGGGGTGATAGTATTCCGTAATAAACAGTCCTTTATATTTTTCAATAAATACAATGTATGACCGTTTGAGATAGTTAACTCACACCAAGATGCTGGAACTGTTTGGGAATTAGTTCCTATGCTCCTGCTAAGAATATACTACTTAGTTATAAGGCCAGGCCAGTTCCAGATCAAAAGCCAGTCAGCAATCCTACTTCAATTTGCGAGAAGGAGCATTTCCCTCCGTGTACCCAAGACACCATCCTTCCCCAACAGATTAACCACCAGCTCGACCACAAAAACCATCGAATAATTGAGTCATCAAATGTTTTGGCGCACCCTTTTACTTTTGGCTGCCTTTTGCCATGGCTTTGACAATTAACCGAACTATAAAATGTTTAAGTTTGAACACCTGGCTGGTAGAAAAACGTTTCCCCCTGCCGAAAACTGAGGGGAACGGGAGGGGGTCACATGCCGAAAATATACATACACACACCCAGACAGGCAGACAGAGACACACGCATACATTTAAGCCAATTAGCATTTATGTGCGACGCTGGCTGGCTGGCTAAGCAAAATGCGTTACATTTTCATCAAACGCACGACACTTTGTTTTAATTTGAGCAACCGCACGCACACACGAAAACAGAGACACACACAAACACACACACTCACACACACAGTGACAGCTCTGGTTTCGGTCTCGTCACGGTTTACAGATTTCCGTTCCCCAAAGGACCTTGCACGGGATATTACATTGTTTTGGGCAATTCGCTTTTACTGTGATTAATTTAAATGCAACCCCCACCAATCGCATCACGTGTTTGGGATTCATAAATATATCCTTGAAGCTCCCCGGGCCGCAATTTAAAATCGAATTGCCCATAGAAAGTCGCCGGGCTGTAGAATGGGACAACGGGGGGACAATTAGCCCCCGATGGCAGACAACGCCTAAAGTTGCCGTGCTAATGAGGAATACCCTTGGCTACGGATTTTGGGGCCTTAGCTGTAAGGAAATGGAATTATGGTGCGTCTGGAATTTACAAGGGAATAGTAATGACATATGAATTTTATGGGGGGAAGGATGGGAGGGCGGAAACGCACAAGGAACGTCCATAAACTATGATTATAACGAGACATGACGTTCCCCAAGCTTTACATTTTACATCTCAATTATGAGAATAGAATTACAATTATTTTCACAGAGTTATTCGGTGAGGAAATGATTATTTTAAATATAATTAATCCAGCTTAAGAAGGAAACCTCAACAATTTAGAGATCTAGTCAATCCTTATAAAGTGAGATCTCAATATCTAAAAACAATGGTTAATTAATGGCTTTTCCCTGGGTGTAAGCCCGATATCAATCTGTCAGGCTCCTTCGTTGCTTTATGCAATTACCGAAATGCATGTGATCCTGGTTTCTCACCTCACACAGGTGCAAATCAATTTTTGGAAACAAGAAATCAAGAGGAAATGCGGACCAGGTACACATTCACATGTGTGCGTGTGGGTTTTGGGTTTCGAGAGTGGAGTAACTATGCGTGCAGCAACATATATGATCATGCATCATAATCCGAAACCCAAGGCACACGCACACACTCGCAGGCGGCCACCCACACAGATACACATCAGTTGCTTTGTAATTAATTACTTCACACATTGACGCCGGCCAGTTCTCGGGTGCGGGTATTCCCAACAACACAGGCAACACAAACGTAAAGTTTACTCTCTGATTCCGACCGATGGTGCCACTACACTGGAGATAAACAGGGGTTAGTTTAGTCCATTAATGAAAATATAGAAACAAAATTAGGATAGGATCTTCACATCTGCATTTTTGATAAGCATCACCAGGCAAATCGATCTAGCTAGACAGACCTTCTTGAACTATTTGTTAAAACTGCAGCTTAGCCTTCTATGCAAATTCTCGAATTAAGCCAAATTAATATTTAAATCAAAAATATAATAATAAGAATTAGGGATAAAACATTAAATGAATTTTCTTAAATTGAGTTAAAGCCCAAGTAATTTATACCTTTAACCAAACAGTATGTAAATAAATAAATAAATATATGATTTTAAGCTCATTTGGATTTCAATTGTTCCCTTCAGTGTATTTCGGTGGCTTTTGTTGCTGTTGCCGCTCATGCTAACTAATATTGTTACCAGCTTTTTGGATAGTTGGCTGCATGTTTGGTTAGCTGCTTCTGCCACCGCCGCCGCTGCTGCTGTTGCTGCTTCTCTGTTGCTCGTATCGTAAATTATGTGCCATTTATGCGGCATTGGCTTGAAATGGAAATTTGTCCCATTTGTTGCTCGGCGAGACACTTGAGTATTCATAAGGGAGCCCCCGGCCTGTTGTTTTGGCATTGATTTATGGCACTGAGTAAATTTGGCTAAATATTAAATGAAACGTTAAACCCGTGAAAGCCGTTGCCTCTGCCTGTGCGGAGTGTGAACCCCAAGAAGGGGTTGCATTTCTGCGAGGGGTCAGCTTTCATTTGACTTATAATTGGGGATAGCCCTTTCGGAACCCGTTCCGTTCTTGTTAGCCAAATAATGATGCCCTCAATTAAGCCAACAAAAGTTTCGCCAACAACTCGTCAGAGCCTGCAATTATACGCGCAGGGAAATTAAGTTAGCGCCTCCGACTTGAGCTGCATTGCCTTGCATTTGTGTCGGTCCAAGAAATTATGTAAACTATGCTCCCAGCACCAGCAGCAGCAGCAGCAGCTGTGTGAAAGGTGAGAGGTATGCCTGCCTGGCTGTTTGTTTTGGCACGTTGTTGCTGCCATTTTTAATGAGCCAGAGTTGAAGAAAAAGCCTGATTACGTAGCCAGCGGCTGAGGAGAGACTGTCGACTTGAAAGTGGCTTAATTATGAGTTCAAATTAGTTTTGTGTTAGACCCTTGCAGGGGAAAAAGGCGTATTTAAATTAAATATATGCTTCTAATGACAAATTATAAGTACTAATCGTATTATCTGTCAATTTTGGTTTTCTTATTTTGCAGAATTTATTTCCCATATGAACGCTACATGTGTTAAGTTGAGTTCACTCCACTGCATTACGCATACGCCCTGTGAGCACCGCACATGCGAGATTTCTAATTAAACTTTCATGTGGCTGCAACTTGCCCCGAAAAAGTTACACATTTGATTATGCTGCTGACCAATAAGTGCAATCATGTTGCAGCGGCAACAGCAATTAACTAACGGTCGGATTTCGGTGGTGGTGGGAGAGCGTGAGAGTGCTGGCTGACCAGCAAACAAACTGTTGGCTTAAACTCAAAAGCGGCAACAATTTATGCGGCAGTGGCAGCAAAAGCAACACCAACTGAACATTTGGCGAATTGCGCGGCCAACAAAACGACCAAAAAACAAAACGACAACATAAACAACTCGCATATGAGCATTTGGCCAGCTCTCGCTGTGTCCCATCGCCACTTCACGTACATTGTGGTTACCACATTGCAACCGAAACGGCCAACAAATAGGGAACTTTTTCTACAGCAGTTTGCAGCGGTTTGGGGCTGGGGAAAAACGTATTCATGCCCCGTGGTATGCAAACATTTTGAACAAATAGTTAACTAATATTTTGTATGAATAGAGAACTTGGCTTAAACTCTATGCCGGGTCGAAAGGCATCCGTTCAATTTGCAACTATTCAGCGCTTGCCATGATTGGCCCAGTTAGAGAGGTATTTTCGGTGAGAAAAGCTTCTTTTATTTCGAATTAAATAACATTTTTTTATGCAGCATTTACAAATATTTCCACTGTAGTTAGCCACGCTAATAAAATTCTCTTCAACATTTTTCCGTGCGGTTCAAACTATACAAAACATTTTCAATTTCTTCTACATGTAAATTAATTTTAAATTTATGAACAGCTCTGGCAATTAAGATGGTCTGCCCCAACTGGGGGCTCTGCTCAGGTGATTCCAGCACTTTAAAAAGGCAACCGTGAACCTGCTCTCCTCTGTGGCCAGCTGTCTTCAAATGTTCCACCAGAAGTATTTTCACACAGCAATTTTCAGACTAGTACAAGTGGCAAGCAGCAGCCGCATCAGGAGCTGAAAGAACGAAAACAAAATATGATGTAATTTTACATTCAAGTGAGCGGAAAATATAAATAAGCAGCAGGTGCTCATTTCCTGTTCCAAACATGGCACAGCCAGCACACTCGTTCAGCTCGCTCGCACAGCTGCCCACCATGTCCTTTGGGCTCCCAGAAGAGAGAGCGGAGCGGCGAAGGGCGACGCATGCACGTGAACTGTGGCCAAAACACACACAAACACTTGGAAAAAATATAGGAAAATATCTACAAGGTAGACAAACATTAAAGGGAAGTGCAGCAGACCTTGTGAATATATAAACTTGCAATGTCCGTTGCAAGTCTTTCCCATATCTTCGTTTAAATATAACAAAGATCAAAACTTCCTCAAACTTGACTCATAAACAAAACTATGTGATATTCTTTCGAGTGTACACACACGATGTCCGTTCTGTTTGTGATTCTTCAGCGGGGAGCTGCGACTGCGACGAGTTCATTTATATAAATGCCTGGACGTGCCACGCCCACGTTGTAATGAGCCCCGAGCAAAAACTAAACAACTTCAAAGTGGACAAAGGCAATTACTTTGCCAGGTGTCAAGTGCGTGTGCGTGTGTGTGTGTGTGTGTGTGAGTGTGCGTACACCGGTGTGTGGATGACGACAGGTGAGTCCGCTGAATAGCCACTGTGCCCGGTCAAAGTCTATAATTAACAAATGATTAATTATGCATGACTTTGGCGCCTTCGCTCGTTATCAACACGCCCACATCACTTTCGGACCTCCCCCCATCCTCATCGCTGCCGACGTGTGTTTCCTGTCCATTCCCAGTAGTTGTCCACAGAACTTTTCCTAGCCTTTGATTCATTAACATTTTGGCAATGTGACTCCGCAGCCCCCACCATAAACTCCGGCTCCAAGTCCGCTTCCGATTCCGACTCCGTCTGGTTCTTCTGGCTCTCCTACCTCAATCCAAAACAGACGTAATGGCCTACGAGGTTTACGATTGCGTCTTGTTTTCCATTTAGCTTGTCGACTTATTTACATAGAACATGAGAACAGGCAGCAGTCTCAGTATAATTTGCATACAATTGCAACAAGTTCCGCAGAGGAGAGAGGCATGTGCAGGAATTAGAGATGGTGATGTTAAGTTGACAAAATTGTAAATAAATAAGCATTAAAGTATGCATTAAAAATAAAATAAGTCTGAATAATAATAGTAAATATTATACAAATGTTTCAAGTGTTGATTCTGCTTCAAGTCACGACTGCCTCACGAATGCATCGCTATTCGGAGGTGTAGGTCCCGGGAGACACATAATCAAGGTACCGCTGGGAAATACAAATACGTTGCATGCGGATTGGCCTGAGCTGACACTGCCATGTCAGCCAGAAACAAGTCGGGCAAGACACAGACAGACATTAAACTATGGAGGTTAATTTGACTAGGGCCGCCGTTTGTGCAGATGAATCGCCACTGGCTGACTTGGACACAATGCCGAGCACTCGGCACGTCACTAATGCAACAAGGCTGCTACAAAAGACAAAGGATAAGCTGAAGTATTTGTGTTGCTCCGGGTGAATGCTCGTTTTGAAGTCTAACTGGTCGTGCTGCAGCCTGCTCTGCGATCCTATTCTGTGCACTACTTATATGAACATACATAGACATACATATGTGGCAGGCCGGGCAATAAAATGTCTTCCACTTGAAGTCGCAGGCTGGCTCGCTTTAAGGGGCAACGTTGCGTATGCGCAATTATTAAATGCAGCATGAGACCATTTGGCAGTGGAAACACGAGGCAAGTGAGCGTAATTGCTGTCAGCCCCTCAACTATGCAGCACTCCCCGCATTACGAATGTTTTGTCAGTTGATGCTATTAACATTTACTTGTGCCGAGTGAAAAATGCGTGGCAAATGAACCGTGGGAAAGTGGGGGAAAAAAATGTTAAAACAAGAAAGTGACTTAACTAGGGCGAAGCTTAAATATAAATACACTTGCACAGCAGTTAAACGATAATAATCAGATACCGGAAACATTCTAAACATTGTTAATAAAGATAATAATTTGCTGCTGAATAGACAATTATTTTGGGGAAACTAATCTAAAGCTAAACCTTTCCCTTTACCAAACCCAAAGTCGCTTGCCCGTGTGATGTGTAGCCTTTCTGATGACCAAATTGCGACATAAATGCCACAATCCTTTCAATCATCATTAGTCGCAACCATATATATAGTATGTAGTTTAGCTTCTGGCTAAAGCTATTGTGGGCCCGCCACCACGGGAAAATGTTTCAGCTCGATTTTAAACAATTTTTCGGCTTCTCGCTCCACATTTACCATGGCATGCAAATCCGATAACAGGCAGCTAAAAAAAAATAAAAAAAAGGGAAACAAAACCGAGGGATATACAAAAGGATAATAAAAATCGGCAGCATGCGGCGCAACAACAGCCGCTACACAACCTCGCCGGATGCACTAAAATCGTGAACGGGGAACGGGGTCCTTTCGTCGGGCAAGGGTTGATTGCTCCAGGACCCGGACGCAACCGAACAGATCCGATCCTCCTGGCCACCATTCTGGCCGGCAATGCCTCAATTCAGTTTCCTTCGTTGGTGTTGTTGTCGCTGTCCAAGTTAATGTCTGTGTTTCGGTTCGTAAACACTGAAGAAAATTAGGAAAAGAAAGAAATGGTAATGAAATATTTCGCAATTCACTACATAAAGAACTCCATTTAATTAAATTAATTATATTTATATTACTTAACTTGTGCCAGGTAATTAATTCAGCTTATCTAAACAACTTTTTCCTCAGTGCAGCTGTCGCTGCATTTCTGCATGGCACACTAATTTGATTTTTTATACAAATCGACAGATAGAGCGCACTCTTATTTCGTTATCGAGTTTTGTTTGTTAACGCTTAGCTTGGCGCTTTTTTGCACTGGGCTGCTTCCCCTTCATTTTGCGCTACATCGAAAACAATTTTGATCGCCTCTGCAACGGAGTGGCGACAAAAAAATTTGCATTCAATGTCAATTTATGCAAATCCCATTGTCAGACCTTGCGGATACTTGCGGATACGGTTCGGCGAAGGACAAGACAAAACTGTGGCCAATTGTCGAGTTATATGCTAATTATCCAGCCATTGCATCTAACCTAAATTTTGAGCGAAAACGAACACAAACGTAGGAAAATTTAATTCCCTTTGAATTACATTTTGACCGGGAAACGACACAAGAATAAGTTGTGAGCGAACGGAAAAAAATTACAGGAAAATATGAATGGGTCGACCGGCCAGGCCAGGCCAGGCCAGGCCAGTCCCGGCCAGTCCTGGCCAGGACGAGAAAGTGAGTGCTCTCTGGTCTGGACGTGGCCGACAAAACGAACAATAGAGCGTAAAATAAGTGCAAAGGCAGTTGGAAGCGGGGCAGCGTTTAGTGAAGAAAAAAAAAACTTTGCCAACGCGCCAGAGAATTCAACGAAATGAAAAATGAACAAAGTGCCCTAATGGCAAGGAACACGGCCGCTTGTACTCATTTCAAATAAGTCAGAGGACCAGAGTCGACTGTGAAGAAACCCTGTAAAAGGATCTAAAGAGCAACAACTGGAGATGCCTTGATAGTGAAATTTTGCTATTGATTTTATATACAAATGGCGGAACAAAGTTAGAGCTACTTGAAAAGTATAGAAGCTTCCCCTAGTTTAGCAATTTACAAATTCCAAAAAACACTTTTATTATTATTATAATGATTTTGATTAAACACAAATAATCCTCCAACACTGCAATAATTAAGTTACTGAATATATCCTTTCATCTTTTGGTAAACACAACACACCCCTTGCACCCCTTGAGCACCAAGTAGAAAAATATAAAAAGAAAACCCCCGGAAAGAGGGAAAGCGGCCAAAAAAAATCAGCTTCAATTGAACAGTTAAACTTCCATTAATTGTACGCCCCGCCAGAGCCACGTGGCCCTGTGGACTGGACTCCTTCCGTTGCCAATCCAATCGCATTCCGCTGCCAACTGTGTCAGTTTCGAATTACAAATGCATGAACTGCTTACCCAAACAGGTCAGCCTGGAAATTCGCGGTGAATTGTGCAGAACTGGCAAAGGCAAAGGCAGCGGCACTGGCAGTGGCAGTGGCACTGTAAATGAAAATGGTTGGGGGGCAAATCAATTAGATGATTGTATCATTAGGAACAAAAACAGGCGGCCAGGAAATTAACCAACATTTGGGCAGCTAATTGGCTGCCTAAATGGCTCAAGCTGCTCGTGTGGAAATCCATTGAGGGACCCAAGTCCCATTCTATCCCATCCCGTCTTCAATGAACCGCACAGCGTAAAGTGTCCTCGGCCACACTTCATTGAAGGCTGTCAAAAAATTTTCAATTTACCAAATTAGTTCAGCAGATGTGTGTGTGTCCCCAAGTGGGAGAACTTAAACACTGAAAAAATAGCAGCAAATAAAAGGAAATCGTTGAGCTTAGAAAGTTGTCTTGGCAAAACATCAATTTTGTATATAATTGCCATTTCTCTGGTAACATTGTTATCTCACAAAAGCCTTTAGTTTTTCATTAATTTTGAGTCGTTTTTTATCAGTGCAGCGGCAGGAAAAGAAATTAGTATTAAGTGAAATGTAATGATGACAACGCCAACTGAGAATCGCCAGCTGACAATAATGAGCTGGCCGGACTCAAAAAAAAAATAAATAAAATCCGCTTCCCCAAAGCTTCCTCCGACAATTACACGGATAAGGGCCAAAGAAAAGACCTTTAGCGCAGCTAAGCGCATTTTTCTTTTTTATGTAAACTTTTCACTCAGGCGAAGGAGAAAAATGAAAACCAATACGCATAAATAATAAAAAGAGCATTAAAGGGACGTGGGGCGCAAGTGAAAACATAAATCATTGACTCTGAAATGAAAAGCTTGGCGCAACAAGTCGTCGAAACAATAAAAAACCCGAGACCCACCCTGGAAAACCTCGCTGTAACCCAACTCCGACGCTTCAAAGGTGCCAGCGAGCATTTGACCGACAGCAATGAAATATATGTTAAATTCAAAAAAATTAGAATTAATGGCGCTGGAAATATAATGCCAGCGGAAGGGATAGGGCGGAGTAGGGACACCCGTTTATGAACAACTGAAAGCAAATGCTTTAAAATGGTTTGTGCTTTAAATGCTGATAGTGGGAGCAGCTTTTTAAGAGGGAAATCATATCAGAAAAAAGTAAGTTTCTATTATTTAATTGGAAGTTTATTTAAAATATATTTTAACACTAAAAAAATGGATAAATCAGTTACATTCATATTACATTATTTGCATTGTCTTATTGATAATATAGTTAAAGATTAACCACATACAACGTTTGTATTATAAATTGTTTCGTTGCAATTATCAATTAATTTATTTTTTTTCAAAACCACATCAATAATTGTCAAAGTTATTTATTTTTCCAAAGGAATTTGGTGTCGTAGCCATGTGATTGATGCCCAAATGTGATATTTAAAATTGTGTTACTTTTTTTCTACATTCAGAGCTGAACTAATGACTCCCGGTGCCCCCTTGCCCGACCACTTGGTATATTTAAAATTTATTTAAAATGTATTTTTTCCGCTTTGACGGCAAATGGGAAGTAAAAAGAGCAAAAAAAAAAAAGCAACTCGCGTTTATGTTAAATGCTGCCACGTAACACGCTTGTCGGCGTAAACAAGCTTGGCGAAGTTTACGCATAATTTTAAAAACACACGTTGCAGGCACACAAGCGTACACTCACTCACAATGCGTATAAATTATGTCAAAAGCGCCGTGGGTGTGTGTGTGTGTGCGTGTGTGTGTGTGTGTGTGTGTGTGCTGTGCGTGCAGTCGCATGGCGGAGCCTTTGTGCCGACCCGTTTTTTTGTAGCACACTTTTAAGCGCATTGAGTGCTTCCCTTTTGGCAGTCGACGAATAATTGAAAGCTCGACGGCTTGCATGCACAACTCGGCTACGTTTATTACTCGACAGCTATTGAAAAACTAAATCACAATACAATTAGGGCGGGGCCTTCAACGGGTTAATCAGAGAACAGGATCATCCAGGTATTCAAGGCAAGAAATAGTGCTGCAAGAAAATTACTCATTTAGGAGTAGGTCTCTTTCGAGTCTTTAAGACCAATGCTCACCTTGGGATCGGCCTTCTTCCAGCACTGGTGGAACCACCAGGCTTTGTGGCACAAGGTATCACCCTCCGGATGAATGCAGCCCTTGGACATGTCCATTAGCTTGTCGCGCACAGAAAGCGGCACGGTGGCAAAGAGCTTCTCCAGGTGCACATCCCCGTTCTCGTCCACCACATCGATCTCGTGGAAAAAGCAGTTCATGTAGCACTTGAGCTTCTCGTCCTCGTGGATCTCTCCGTCGCTAAACTCCTTGATGGCAGCTGTAAGTAAACATTTCTACATTATTAAGGATAATAATGGTGGTAATCATTGGCTGAAAGAGAATATACCCTGAGTACTAGTAACCATCCATCTGATACTCAAGCGTTTAGCGAGGCATGAAAATGTAGCACTTGTGGCCAAGTGGTCCATCTGCCGCGATCGCAATGTCTGCAATTATAGGCTCACTACACTCACCCTCGGTGACTCCCGTTTTCTCCACACACGAATCGTGGAAGGGCTTGGCCATTTTGATGATGCTCGGCGGTGGATACTGCAATTAAAAATCGTTGCTTAAGTGGGCGTGGCAACGTGGCCGGGCACTTCATTAACCCACGTTCTCGTCACGCTGCGCTGCAGCCGGGGGCAGGATCAGCGCTCCGCTGAGCAGCGACAAGGCGATTAAAAGGACAGACGCACTGACACGCCGACCAAAGCCATTCAAAGCCATTTTAATGTGGCTCCCTGAGTTCCGTACCGTTTCCTTTCCTTTTGCGACTGTGAAACAGCAAAAATTGTCCTCTGGTCTCGGCCTTGTTTGTAAATTCTGAGTAAAACAAAAAAAGAGCTGAGGAAAAAATAAACGAGGAACGTGGAACAAAAGCGACGATGCATAAGAGAGTACACGGCCCAGGAAGAGGGCAAGCGTCGGAAGGGCCAGGATGCGAATCCGAATAAGAATCAGGAAGAGGATGAGGATGAGGATGAGGATGAGGATGCAGATGCTGTTGACGACGATGTGCCACGCGTGACAGCTGGACAATGACACTGGGGAAGCTGTGTGTACACCGAGGCGAAAAGCGCAACGAAAATATACAATGAAATTCTAGATTATCGCTGGTTTTGTTTTATAAGTTTTAATTTGTCATGAACTTGCTTTTCTAGGCTTTCATTTTTTAAAGTTTATGGTGTCCTTGCTGGGAAATTATTATTTTATAAGTGAAATTAATCTTCTATTTATGATATTTTATTTGAAATGTACTAAAAAAGTTCAGTGCTGTATGAGTACTGAGCCGTGGCATTTTTCCGTCCTTCTCCTATTTTTTTTTTTTTGTATTATTTTATATTTTCTTGTATTTTTAGAAGCCACAATGATAGCAACAAAAATCATTTGTTTCTTGCCAGCTCAGCGCACGCTAAATTAATTTCAACCGCTGATGGCCGAACAAAAAGCTCCCGCCAAAACGGAAACGGAACTGTGCCCGAGACGTCAGCGAAGTCGTCACAAGTCTACAATTGTCGTGTTTCGTCTGACAAACACATGCCCACGTGGCGCTCCGCCATCGCTGCCCTCTTCGTCCCTTCTCAAGAATTTTGCACCCAGGTCGACTGTGATATATTGCCTAGCTAAGGATTCAAGGATTCGAGGATTCCTTATGATGTATGGGGGGCGGCCATGGAAATTTTTCACAAACCGAGTGAAGATTTTAAAGAGAAAAGGTTTATCTTCAGAGATTCTTTTACTTTTTCGAATAACTACCTTTTAAATATAAAAAATTCGGCAAAGACCTCTTTAAAAATCTGTAACCATTCGTTTTTATTTTGTCTATTATAATATTATACATTATTTAAATAAAAATACTGATATAACGAATTCTCTACCAAGCTTTTGTGATCTTTTCTACTTTATAAACAATGATACCCACATCTGTCACCGGATGTCTAGGGTATCAAAATATAAAATTTCCCATTCGTTCGCTTCTTTTGAAATTGTAAAACCGAAATACACAAAACAAAGACTTCAACTTGCGCCCAACTGTCACTTTTGTTTCATCAAATGTCAACGCAACAACCGAAACAAAGCCACAAAACGACATTCGCCCCTCAACTCGCACACACACCCAGCACCCAGCACCCACACTCGGCCTCGGCCCACTCTCTCTCACACACACTCTTGCAGAAACGGAGGACGACGAATGAAATTACAGCAACATCGCATTTTTGCAGGACGAATATAGAGGACTTGTGTGTGTGTGTAGCGCCGTTGTGTGCGGCATGAACGATGGATGGTTTTTTAATTGCCATTTCAATTTTCGTGTTGCAACGCGTCGTTTGCCTATGCTTGGCAACCTTCGCCAACCCCTTGCCCGCCTTCGTCCTGGGCCACCTTCAGCCTTGGCTCCTGCAGGTCCTTTCCCGTTGCCGGCAGAACCTACCAACCTTTGTCCCTACGCCCGCCGCCGTTAGTGCGAGTAGTTATGGGAAAAATTCGATACTGCTGGCACACAGACACAGACACACGCCACGCAGAGATTGTTTGACAACCGCAGTCACAATTGAATTTGCTTTATTGCCGTTTGCAGCGCTCGGCTTTTATATTGATTTTGGCCAAGTGCGCTGTGCCCATCGTTGGCGAAACCTCAACCGAACCGAACTGACTGCCGCACTCAGTTATCGGGCCAATTGACGCTTCATGTGGATGCGATGTGTCTCTATAATGGCATCGCCCATATAAGTGCAGGCCCAAACTCAAGGGTATCGCCCCCTGGCGTGTCTTTAATGATTAGGTGCAGAATACCCCAGTACACTGAGAAAAGCACAATTCGCACGGATTCATCACAACTATTTTTAAAAGTTAAGATACATACATTTTAAGGAACAAGTTGATCTAAAACTTGCTATGATATCTACTAAAATAGGGAAATTATTAAATTAAAATAATTACCTCCTTATTTCACATTTAAAGCCTTTTTTCTCTGTGCATAAAAAAGGAAATGGTTTGTGGGTCAAACCATAGCAGACTAAATCAACTTCCGAGCCAGACGGAGCGAAAGAAATGCAAAAACGTAAAGTTCCGAGCTTGCAAAAGTAATCAAGGAAGAGCAATCCCCACAATGGCCACTGCCAGCTTTTGTTGTCGATCCAGGATAGTCGAGCTGATTTTGTAAGTAGCTCAATATCGGGTTCCCCCCTTTGAGTTGAAGTCCACTTGAGCCTTTTCGAATGGATGCAGCAGAGGCGGCATTATCTACACAGCCAACAGGTAAATGCAGTTGAGTTAGGCAAAGTACTTAATCAATTAAATTCATAGTTGGCAGCTTGCTAGTTTCTTTACTTACCCTTTAAACTTAAATAAAACATTACTACAGTATCAAGGCAAATCAATACTTGTAAGCCCTTTTCCCATTAAACCTTAAACAAAAACAAACCTTTAACAAAAACTTACAATTTACAAAAGTACAATTTCATATACATTTTTATTAATGCTTCATTAAACCTGCAACCGTTTATTCATATTTATTTACAACTTAAAACTTTTGTAAGCAAGGAGGTCACATCAGATCGTTCACAGCCTGTTCTCTGATTTTTCCGCTCAAATCCGTAGTTAATATCCGCCCTAATTAATATAAATCTAATCTATAATAAATCTTAGACCAAAAAGTAGTGGACAGGATCAGCCTTCTTCCAGCATTGATGGAACCACCAGGCCTTGTGACACAGGGTGTCGCCCTCCGGATGAATGCAATCCTTCGAAGCGTTCATTAAAATGTTTCTTAACTTTTCGCCCGGAATCGCATTGAAGAGCTTTTCCATGTGAACATCGCCATTGTCGTCCACCACTTCAAACTCATGGAACAGACAGTTCATATAGCATTTAAGAGCTTCATCCTCATGGATTTGGCCATCACTGAACTCCTTGATAGCCTCTGTAAATTATTCAAATGTTAGAAAATTAATAATAAAACAGTTTAACACAGTTTAAAGTTCAATAAAGTGAGGATGTTTCGTACCGTCAGTCACCCCAGTTTTTGGGGCACAAATGTCATGGAAATGCTTGGCCAGCTTCAGAATCGCTGGTGGAGGATACTACAAAAATGGATTAAAAATTTTAAACATCCTTTTTCGAATAGCTCCAACCTCAGCGTCGCGTCTGGGCTCCTGGGCCGCCGCACAGGCCAGCAAAACGATGGACAGAGCCAGGCATTTCAGCATTTTGAAGTCACAATGAATGGCCAAAGGGCCGGGAATGGCCCTTTTATGAGACAGCAGCCCGGGGGCTCTATGGCAATATTCGACTCTGTGATGACTGTCATTAGAAACGCACACTAATTGCAGGTTGGCATTTGCAATCGAATTGCGAATCCATTTGGCAGGCAGCACGCGAGCCAAATGAATAAATGACAGCCCATACAGAGCGGCAATTGATAGCAAAATGCCAAATGGAGGACTAAAAACTGGAAATACACAAATTAAGCAATGATTGTATTGTGGCCGAGACCTGCAATTTTTGGAGTGTCATCCGCGACACGCTGAATTGGTTCAATGCGATCTGAGCCGAGCTCTGTTTTGGAATACTTTATTTTTGTGGGCGTTGCAGCACGCACACATTACGAGTGTTGCCACGGTTTTATTCTCTGTACGAGAGTGTGCGGGGAAAACATGTCATAAAAGTCAAATATCGCTGTACGAAGAGGCGTACGTACGTCAAATTCAATTCCAAATTGCGTTCTTTTGACACGCCCCAAAACGTCAGCAAATTTGCGTAGACAATAGTGAAATATTTGAAATGCTCGACATAACTCAATTGCCTTGAAGTTGGGCACTGAAGGGTCGCCATCAATCAGTGTTTCTCCCGAAAATATATTGCCATTTCCAAATCACATCTGGATGTGCTTATCATTTTGAAGTAAAAGCTTGACTTACTTTGGCGGCACAGAAACGACTTCTGTTTAGGTTAAAACCAAATATTTCTAGTTGACACATTCTTTCACAAAAAAACATATTTAATTTACGAGTAAGTATCTTCTTATTGCTGGGTTTATATGAATAATCACAGATAAAGGCGTTTGATTTGAATAAATGCAAAGAAAATCGTTTAAAAGCCTTAAAAAATATGTTAAAATAGGCTTAAAGAGGCTCACTCTTTGGCGAAATCGGTTGTGATTTAATTACTGAAACTGTTACGTCCCATTGAAGTCATTTTAATGCTTCAAGTCCTTCTATTTTTATTCATTATTAAAGCCTTTGTAAGTTTAAGGTCAACTATCCTTGTGAGTCTTTAAGTTCTGTCGCCAATCCTTTCAAAAGTGTAAAACCTTTGATTAAATTTGATTATAATCGCCATTCTAAACGACCTATTTTTCTAATCTGCCTTCAGCTTTCAACCTTTTCATTTAAAGGGGAAACATTTTATTTGACTAATTGGAAAGCAGACTACTCTGCAGCTTTGTAAGCTGCATTCCCCACTTGTAGGTCTTCCTGCTCTTTGTTCACGTTCTGTTGGCAACACATCCCAGTGGCAGAGCACATCAATCAGCCGTGAAATCAAAGCAATTTCTATGCGCTGCTCTCAATCAGCATTGCATACGCATTCGCATCGTGGCTTGATGCAATTGCAACTGCCACAGCAACATAAATTGCAGCAGCAGCAGCAGCAGCAGCAGTGGCAGTGGCAGGATGAGCAAGTGCAACAGAAATTGCATTCGTTGCCCGTGGATGCGTGGAATATAATTACGGGTATGCTGCTCGCTCGCAGCTGGCTGTCGGCCATGTATTAATTTTATTATGACGCCATTAATGCTTGTCGATGCATAAAATTATAGATGCGCTCTTTAGATAGCGCTAATTAAATAATTAAATATGCTTTAGGTCATTGCCAGTCATCCGATTTATGAGCGCCATCGATCAGGCGCGACAATTATGCAATTCCAGATGGCAACAGCTGCATGAAATATACATTTTACACTTTTTACTTATATTTTATTCATTACCCTCGTACCCTCCTTGGAACTCCGCATGCCAGAATCCTATTCATTTGGCAAATGTTGTAATAGTAATAAACCATAAATCCCAAAATAGTCCCAGACGGATGGACTGCGTCCTGGCACATCCGTTGGGTGTTGCAGTTCGTTTCCCAGGATGCGCTGTGGCAATGTCCACCTTGTTCTTGTGAAAAACTCCGAGTGATGCATCTTCTATATTATTTGTACACTGAAAAACATTAAAATAAATAATAATATTTATTTTACATATTTCTATGATGCTTAATCATATCTATCAAAGTAAATAACCATTTCTTATACATTTTTGAATAGAAACTTTTATTTGCATAACATAAAAATAACTGCTTGGCATTCCTCAAAATTTAAACAATTTTCTGAGAAAAGAGGGAAATATGGTTGAATAATAACAATATTTGTTGTTGTGTAAACAAAAAAAAATACGTCAAAGCTTTCCCCTTGAGAAGCGTTCCTATTTCCTTTGAAGATTTACAAAATACTTAACTGACACTGACTGATGACTTGCAAGCACTAAAGCTAAACTCGTTAATCGGGGGAAAATCTTTCCATTAGCTTTTATCCTTCTATGTTTCAGTTTTGTGAAAGGGGAAAAGGGTAACATGGTAGCTTTATCGGATTAAAATATTTGGTGTATATTTTGATAAGC
>JAEIIH010009881.1:0-36506 GCA_018904745.1 Drosophila orosa
ATCCAAATGTTTGTACTTGTGACTAACTTCCTTTCTTAATTTTAATACAAAGTAAAATCTTAACATATAGGCTTAAATCTTTGATTAACAAAGCAAATATTTTATTTAAATTACTGATACAATTTCGAAGTATTTTGAAATAGCTACCGGATTAATTGGATACATTATAATATTTTTAGTACTGCACTCTTTCTGTAATTTCCACCTCCTTTTGTCACTCCCCCTCAGTTTTTTCACTTAAGTGATTTTGATTTTTGAATTAACCCATTCTAAAAACTCTCACGCCAAAAATGCAAAACTCTCACGTTTTTCCCACACCCTTCCGGGCGTTGGAACTCCTTTTTGCCTATCAAAACATGTCCGAGATTTCCATACCAGCTCGAAGAGCATATTGTTTAAGGTTGACACACAAATACGTAACCCACACGGCGGCGAACTAACAAAAAATGGGACGCAAAGCAGAAAGTGGCATCATAAATAAACAGAAATATGTAAAATCAACAATACAAAATTTTTAAAAAAGAAAACAACGGCCTGGAAAAGGTCCGCGGTCGAAGGAAGGTGTTGAGGGTCCTCGGCGACCGATTCCGATGCAACCCCGGGAGCGCGACTCTAGCACGCACTGCCACTTGAGAGGTGTTAACACGCAGCGGACAATTGCCGGATCGCAGGGTGTGAAAATTGGCAACACGCGCCAACATGGCCAGCCTCCGAGCCCAACCCAAAGCCGCAGCCAGCCGACTGAGCCTCAGCCCAACCCGCCAGCGACAATATGTCAAATGTCACAGGACAAAGGACCACAACAAAGGGCGAGCGTTTTATTTTGACAAGTGCCGAGTGTTGAACTTAATTTGCGGAGCGTGCCAGTCAAAGGGCTGTGCGAGTGAGTGCCGCTTTCACTTGCTAATCCGCGGCAAACACACTAGCAGCAGCGCCACTAAGTAGGCAACTCCAGTGGCCAACGCACTATATTTGCACATGGTCGAAGGGGTCTAGGGATAGAGGGGATTAGAGTCTAATATAAGTTAAATAGGCCAAGCAGGGGAAGCGATCTTGGGGGAAAAATATTCTACAATTTGCTAATTCATTTGGAAAATGTTTTTATAAAGCAGTGATATTCTATACGATCCTCCTCGATTAATCCTGAACAAATAGATGGAGATTTAACAAGAGTAGAGTTAGAGAAAAGCAGATAGAACGATATTACAGTAGATCTAAAAAGGTATAAGTAATCAGACTATGTGTGAAAGCCTTTTAAGCGTAAGATATACGATCCTGCCATCGCTTCACAGAACTCTTTTGTAAATTTTATCTATATCCTTTTTTAGATACAGAACAGAAGGATATAATTAGATTATTTCATAGGTTTATGGACGCAAGTCTTTGCAAAAATATTAATTATTTATATAAAGAAATTATAGATATCGAGGAGATCTATATAAACATTTTCAAATTAAGTGAGAGACTGTAAAACATGAATATATCTTTGATTTGCTCTCCTATATTTCTACGGAAGATAAAAATAGAAAGTTCTTATGTATCACGTTTAAGACGTTAAATTATAGGAATCGGATTACGGATTAGACTAAAAATGTCATCTATATCTATTTATTTTTCCCATTATTAACATACATATATTCCTATTCACTTTCAGCTGGCGATCGTCTGCTAGACATTCCTTGTAAGGTCTGTGGCGATCGCAGCTCTGGCAAGCACTACGGCATCTATAGCTGCGATGGTGAGTTCCTGGGAAAGGATTTAACTTAATGCCAGTGTAATCCAAGCTAATACCTTTTTCAGGCTGCTCGGGCTTCTTCAAGCGGAGCATTCATCGCAATCGCATTTACACCTGCAAAGCCACCGGCGATCTGAAGGGTCGCTGTCCCGTGGACAAGACCCATCGGAATCAGTGTCGCGCCTGTCGCCTCGCCAAGTGCTTTCAATCGGCCATGAACAAGGATGGTGAGTAGAGTACTATAGTGGCCCCATTTCATCCTTTGGAGTCCCCTCCATGCCCTTTATTTGGTCGACAAGGCTTTGTTTTACTTGCAAAACACACTTAATTATGCAGCAAATTAGCTCGAGAAGCCTCTGCTCGCCCACGTCAAGGTTTTTTGGGCATAATTTACATTAAACTCGGAAACCAAAATGCCGCGGGCTCCCTCCGCTCCTCGGTTCTCCGACCCCCGATTGTGGCCAGAGCCGGGAAAATGCCATTTGAATTTTTGCTGTAGTTGTCATTAAGCTGATTATAAATTATGCGAGCCCCAATCCCGCGGTCGTGACTTGGGGGCAAAAGCCTTTATGGGGAAAAGTGTTGAAACGGATTTTTGTGTGTCTACTGGGGTAGGGGTATAGATGAAGCAATTACAATTGTCAATATACTTGTTACACTGAATAGGAATGGGAGTATGGCTTTTCAAAAGAGACAATGAATAGCTACAAAATGAATTATATTTTAATTAAGATGGTAACTGATACCATAAAAATGGTTATTTTATTTATTTTAACTACTAGAACTGCGTTTTAGGGGTTAACAAAATATATATCTTTTGAATTTAATTTAACAAATTAAATAATTACTTAAAATATTGATTAAATGTGTAAAACATAGTTTAAAAACCAAGTCAACAGTTTGACCCAAAGAAGGAATATTTCTGTTAAGAAAATATAAAGAACACGTAGTGAAAATGTGGCCAGACAATATATTCCTTGTCTTATTTCGTTGAATTTATTGCTGAGATATTGCTGAGGTTCAGAAATATCTAAATTCAAAAAAGAAACCCCTACTAAAAGATTATAAATGGTCTAGACTCTAGAGTCTTAGATAATTACATTTTACATTTAAATATATGAGTTACGTCTCTAATCACCTTCAAAAGATTTCCATTTTTATAATGTTTGGTGTTACATGTCGCCCATCATTAAAAGTAACTGTACAAAAATATACCAAATATATACGAGAACCAAAAAAACGCATTGCCATAGCATTCGAGCCACGAAGTGTTCGTTTCGTTAGTTCGCTCAAAAATCGGCATTCAAATTCAGAGTGCAGACATTAAGCCAGGTCTCCATTCCCATCCCAGTCTCTATCTCCATCTACATCCACACTCAGCCCGTAATCGGCAGTCGGATAGCCATAACCAAACCGAATACACAACTCAATGCAACAATGCTAGCTTTAAAGCTCTTAAGCCAACATTAAATGTAGCATAAAAACACATAATAGCGATGAACACTCGTGGACTGCCCGACAGAGAGGCCAGTGGGGTGCGGTCTTTAGCCGACTATATTCAGGAGCCAAGCTCGGATCGGGGATTCGGTATTCAGAAGCCACCATTGACGGGTTCACTGCACAGAAGAGCCGGGACAAAAACAAGGGACACGAGCAGCCGCGTGAGAATCGCTGCAGATTTTCTGGCACGCACAGGCCGCCCTTTTGGGCTGAGGGTCGTCGATTGACAATGTGCACTTAATAGCGGATTACACGCATTATCCGCTCGCTGAAAATGCGACTAAAATGTATTGGCAATCAAGTGATGATGCCCGAACTTAGACGTCAGTCGTCCCAGGGACTTCAAGGACCTTCAAGCTGAAGCGTAGCCGATCCGAGAGCGAAGTTAGTCCTCCCGGCTGATGTCGGCTGGTAGACCGAGCTCATGAGCCACCAAAAAAAAGGGGGCCGAACTACAAAAGCACAACGGGCCAAGGAAAAACAAAACCAGCTAACAGGATTTTGAAAAGAAGCGACTACAAAATGCTCTAGTTTTGATTAAAAATGGGAAATGAATTAAACTTGACTTACTTACTTACTTAAACTTCACTTACTGATGATTGAAAGGTTAAGAATTCAAGTGAAAGCTAAAATAATAAAGTGATTATTAATATATTTTGTTTATCTTGAATATGAGTTCTAATTTCTTTATATTAATGCAGTATTTGTGCTCTTGTTTCCTGCTTAGAGAATAAAATTGCTTTCTCCCAACTTTTATAAGTTTCACTGTATTCATCCTTCCGAGCTTCTACAGAAAACATGTATTACCCCAGCAAGAGCTGAACAATAATGGCTGGGATCTGAGCATGCTATGAGATGTCCGTGTTTCTCACATTCTTTTGGGGGAAATTTTCTTAGTTTGCCGCTACAAAGCCTCATGTTAGGCTGCCTTTTTGGGGTTTTTCTTGGCTGGTTGCCGTAAATAAACAACAAACACACATGGACGCCAAACAGTTCACACGTCCTCCGCAAGCCCCGACACCTCCGTGTCAGCCACCCCAACCGAATGCCACTAGGAACGCTCCGCCCCAACGCCATTGTAGTAACGCCCAGACAAAATGCTTTTGTTGTTTAGAGCAGAAAGCAAAAAAGCCACAAAAATCGTTCAAGGCACGTTTGTGTAACATTTTTTGTGAGTCTGGGTTTGGGAATGTGTGAATGGGTGGAGGATGGCTCATGCGAGTAGTAAAGTTGTCCGGGATTCTCTAAATGTGATGACTATGCCGGGGTCTTGTGTGGGTTCCGGCTGTGGTTGGCCATTTTTAGTTTGTCTTCCTGCTGTTAAGTTTCCGTTTGCTTTAAATGATTTCTCGGCATTGGCAAAGGGTCGATAAAGTTAATTGAAAAGGTGTCTGAAAGCTAGCTGTGATGGTAAAGTATATTTGTAACATTTTCGAAGATTTTCTTATGTTTTATTTTTGTTTTATTAAGATTGTAATGGAGATATTTATGAATTTTGGCTTTCATTCGCTTTTCGGTCTTTACATGCCACCAAGAAGACCTAAAATATGAGGAGTTTTGGGACTTTAAATCGATATTCTTAAATGATAATTTCACTTTGAATAAACGAAGTTTATTTTCTGTTTTAGTTTTTATAAAGATATAGGGTACACAAATTCTTAACATTACCTGATATATGGTATATGGCACTCTATAGATGTTTAGTAAAAAACCCTCTGTAGGAGAAACAAAAAAGAAGCATCCCACGAACCCCTGACATAAAAAAAGGAAATTGAATCACTCTTCCCTCTCTTCTGGCAAGTTGGCAATGTGGCAGCATTGAGCTGACCAATCCCCATGCCACGGCACTTTAGAGCTGACAAATAAGTTATTATGGGAAAATATGACAAGCTCCGCACATTTCGCTGTCCGAGCTGCCAGGACCCGGGACAGGACGGGGATAGGACGCCCCCCTGCTTCCCAAAAAACTGACAGCCTTACAAATGTTGGCTACTTTGTATGCTAATATCCTCGGGGAGGGACGACGACGACGAATCGAGAGTGGAGAAAAATAAAAGGAGACGCCAGGAGCTCTCCTAACAAATTATGTTGCCACTTGTCACATTTAATGGTATTTGCATTTGTATACACCAAAGTGTCAGCATCACCGACACGCACACTACACGTAGCCTCCCCTCCGATTCCTTGCTTTCTTTCCTTGGCAAATATTTACGCGGCATTTTAAGCGGATTTCTCATTTTGAGTGATTTGTGTCGCTTCTCGAATCCCATTCTTGTAAAAAAAAATAACGATATGCATGGGGGCGCGATAATGTTAAGGTCCTTTTTTCCCCCTCAGCCGGGTGCGTGATGAGCCGAAAAGTGATGTCTAATGATGCTTATAATGGCCATAACAACAAATCTATACAAAATGGAGACATTTTCGGGATAATACAAAAAATCTATACAAAATGGAGACGTTTTCAGGGATTGGATAGATGTTAAAGGCATTATATATTATAATATTGCATTAGCCTTGTTTAAATTGGCACAAAACCTGCTAAAAATAAAATATAAACGGAAATACAGTCATATCACATAAAACTACTCGAAATTAAGGACTTGTTAGTCCTGGTTTGCAAGTTTCTCATAATGTCCAGAAGTTCCCTTTGGAAAACATCTGGTTTTTAATTAATATAATTACTAATGAGATATTTAAATATAGTTCGGAATCAGAATTACTCATTTCTTGTTGGGTTATCAATCTTACAATTTCTGTTGAAGACTGAAGTTAAATGTGAAGAGTAATCAACTTTCGCTTTTATTTGCTTTTATCCTGCGAGCGCTGGACTCTTTGCCACTCGGCCTGTGTTGGTTTGTACTAACTTTAACTTTAGCGCTTTCTGCAAATCGAAAAGTTTACAAGCTGTGTGCAAACAAGGCTCTTAACGAAGGCAGCTCCCCGGCTCCTTCATCACCCTACGTACTCCTGGCCAGGATTAGGCAAGGCAAGGCAAGGCGCTAAGGCAAACAGCAACAGCCGTGGACAAGAAGCCTTTCCAAGAATCAGCCAAGAGTGAAATAATTGAAGAGGACTCCGGAATGGAAATGTCTCCTACTTTGCGTCGCACCTAGGAGTATATTGTTGCCTACTTCTGGGCGCTTAAGCTCTTCTGTCAACAGTCTGTGGTTCCGGTTTCCGGTGCCACAGCCCCGGCCTCATTTTTGGCCCAAGTCTGTGGAGTCGCTCCACGTTGTGTCGTTCGCTCGGTGTCAATGTTAATTTTGTTGTTGTTGATGTCTATTCCAGAGACGACTTTTTGGCGCTGGCGCAAAAGGCAGACTCGGCTAATTTCATGACCACATTTTAACGTATTGATTTTTGCTGATGTGCCATGCCAGCCCGTACGCAATGCGCTTATATACTCGTATATCGGGATGTGTATATGCAAGTACATACATATATTTGTGATATTTATTTTGCAGCTTTTAAGCCGCCAGGTTCGGTCGAGTGGCCGTCGAGCTCCCACCCCCGCCCCCGCCACATTACGTATACGCAATTTCATTTACACATGGCTGCAGGGCACAGAAAGCCATGGCTGAGAGACACGCCCACACGGGCGCTGCATGTTTTACTTAATTGACATTATAGCCTACTACGATATGTGCATACACTTTCGTCCGGCCAGGCAGGCACTGTGCGACATGTAAATGCGCCTGGCTTGCACATGTCATGGACACCAGTCCATGGTGGCTGCTGGATGCGAGTGGGAGGTGGAGTGGGAGTGGGAGTGCGAGTGGGCGAGGCCCATCAGTGTCAGTGTCAACATTAAAAGCGGATTTAAAATCACTCACACACCGGGCCAACGGGGCTGAGAGGCGTGAAAGCCGTTGGCCTCATCATGCACGGAGCCACCTTCCGGATGGCAGCACAATGGCAGAAGTCTTTCAATGAATATCAAGTGTATAGAGTACCGGGGTCAACAATCCCCAGGAAATAATGTTACTAAGAAACTAAACTTACGAGTGGATGGGATAATGAAGAAATATAAATAATAATATATTCATAATTCTTCAGAATTATAAAATGCGAAGCTCTGAAACTATTAGCCCTCGATAAAATAAAATATATTCAAAAAGGGATTTTACTTCTACAAAATTGTGAAAACCAGTGGAAATATTTCTCGATTGAAAACGTTTTCTTATTTTAAAAATTTTTCTTTATTTTTAACTTGTATATAGTTTTAAATATCCCAATTATAGCCGAAAAATATTAATATAGTGTGAATCTAGCTATTTCCATTTATAAATAGAGTTAATTGGTGACTAAGTCGCTAGGAAACAGGATACCAAATTTATTACTATTAGTTAAGTCTCTTAGATAGAAAAGTATGTAAGAAGAAATAGTAAATAAAGCCAAGGTATTGAATTCTATTTTTAATGTTTAAGACAAGACCACTTTTCATAAATTAAAATATCGGCAGTAATTATACGAAAAACCAAATAAATACTAGCGCCAATCTCATGCGCCGCAAAATGCAAACTAAAATTCAACTTAGAATAAAAAATGTATTTAAAAAATGCTCAGGATGTATACGAAATAAATTTTGAATATGAATAACAAATTAAGATCCTAAAAGCTAGAACATTACCTAAAGTGTGTTTACTATTTTGCATTCAACCATGATCCCCCGATTCACCTTTGTAACCAACTATTTAATCCTCGTGAATATGAAATCTAATTAACACTTGACTTGTAAGCTCTTACGGAAATCCAAGCTCTGGGACTTCCCCTTGGCCCCAGCCATCGAACACTCTCTCATTCCGGCGTCAAAAAAGAACACCTGGAAAGTCTCTCAAGCCGCTCGGAGATGTGTAACAAAAAGTTACGCCCTCCGGCGAAAAGAGCAAGCGAACAAAAAATTACAATCTACAAATCTAATTAGCAACTCATTACCAGGACCTCAGCCCTCGGCTCACAGGACCACATCCTCCCCCACCGGAAAGGCGAAAAGAAATGGAAAAGAGAGGCAGAACAAACATATTGACCGATTTGCTGAAGCTAATCAATTAATTAGGGCAGAGCAGAGTGAAGCGCACCAGGAGTTCCGTGAAGGGAAAAACAATTATGTCAAAATACATGGACCCACACGGAACACGAGGAGCTGCGGACCTTGGAGGTCCTGGCCAGACAAAGGCAGGCAGGAATGTCAGGATGCCAGAATGGGCAACGGAAAAGGCGGTTGGAAAAATTAATGATAAGTGGCAGTGGAAAAGCGAGATGCCTGGCAGCTGCCGCGTTCCCACGGCAGGACACGACCACGACGACGACTTCACGACGATGCCGCACGCAAAATCCCAAATGATGATCATCAGGAGCTTGAGGAGGAGCAGCGGAGCCAGAGCCGCAGCTCATAAGCTGAAAAGCGTAACGCGTGCCCCAGAAATCGAAATAAATAAATCGGTAAACGATAATGAGCCTGGGACTCTGGCTCTGGCCTTACTATATATGCGGGGCCATCTACTCATTCACAGGAGATACTGTCGCCATAAAAATCCGAAAACCGAAAAGGAAATGTATCAAAATGCGATTGTTTGGCAGGCAAATTAAAAGTAAATAAGGCAGCGTTTGCAAATTGTGTGCGAGGAGGGGAGCGCTGAAACCGAAACCGAAAATAAAATAAAAAGAAATATAAACCGTGAAATTAGGAAAACACTCGAAGTGATTCGATGTGCCTCTGGAATGATGATGTGCGCAGGCAGGGGTGTCTGTGTAGAGCCCGGAATCTGATTCGGTCGGGGGTTGCACGTTGCTTGTTCCTCAGTGCCTAATAGTCAATAATGGCCACACTTTGGCCCGGCTCAAGGGGCGGTTCAAGTACTCACTCGGTCGAGCCAACAATGGACTTGGAATTGAGCAATTGTCAAGTATTTAGCCGCAGAAAGAATGGTCTATCATTGGTTATTTACTTCACAAATTATCCGGCTCAATAATGTTGGCTTAATGATTATTTTACTGATAATTACGACTTCATTTGGCGTTAATTAAATTTTGTAATAATATTTAAAGGCACTCCCTGCTGCACTTCTAATTTTCATGTAGAACACCCTTTCCTCCTGCTCTTTCTTAATACGAATTGGCGCATTCAAAGCGCCGCAAGGGTTTCCGCTGTTCGGCAGGCAGGCAGACACGACTTTTGCATTTTCCATCTTCATAACTTTTGAGTAAGTAAATCAGTCTCGGCTTACTTTCCTCATCAACGTCTCTGCTCCGGTTGCCTTTCAAACAAAGTTTGTGCCCCGAGAAATACAAAAAAAAATAGCATTGCGCCCCAAGGAAACTTGAATGCAGAAAGCAAGAGAAAGAAAGTGGAAAAATAAAGAATATTTTTTAAATTTTCCTGCCCTGGCAGCTAATTTTGTTGCCTTTTTCACACGTTTCTGTGTTTGCCCAGCGGGGGGAGTGGCTTGGAGTCACGGCAAAGGGTTAGCTTGAAGTTCGAGCCACGCTGAGGGTATTGCCAACTTTCCTCTGCCATCTCCTCGCCTTGCTCCTTTTTTTCTGCTGAACCACAATTTTTAAGTCCCGCTGGAAATTGGGACCCGAAGTTTGTTAAACCCGCAGCATAAAAATTTGATGAGTTTGGCATTTTCTTTAATTGAAATTTGTGATCTTTTGAAAGCTTTGAGACTTTTTCTCGCTCCGCTTCGCTTGCCAGCTCGCTCGCTATAGTTTTCCCCCGAGCTTGAGGAGTGGGGGAAAAGTCCTTCAAGTGGCTGCAGTCATTTTACAGAGAGACGCACTCACATATGCGATTAGCTGGGGATTAAAATGTCACCCCTTTTGCGCCACGTCACGCCATCCGCAAGATACGCAGCGCAGCGATAGATACATTTAATTGCAAACAAATAAAAGTCATGGCAGCCACACACACATGGTGTGTTCCTCGCCACCCCCTCGAATGCCTGCCACATTCAGGTCCTGCTCGGGGCATATGCAACAGTTCACACGGCCGAGGACAGTTCATCTATGCTCCGCAGCCCGGTATCTTTGCATCTCCTGGGTTCTAATAATCGGTTTATTATGTCTTCCCGCCCGGCCCTCCCTCCGCCGAGACGAGAGACTGCGACTCCGAGACTATTTACCCAGGCAAATCGAGGCGGAGAAGGGCCGACCTTTGGGTCCGCTCCACACACACTTCAAAGCCTTCACGAAAAGTTTCAAAGAGCCAGGCCAGAGCATCCTTGAAATTAACTTTATTTATTTAACTACTTAGAGGCAGATTATCGCAATTACACACTTGAACTGATTTTATTCAAACGAAATGGGACGAAAGTCGGATATCGGCAGGAAAAATCAAAGGGAAATCTACATTTTTAGATTTAAAGAAAGATTATGAAGGGAAAGCTAAGAGTTTTCATAATAAAAAATATAATTAAATATTATATTAAATCTTATGTTATCTAGAATCATTAAGATCATCCCTTCCTCTACCTTTTCAGGCATTTATTACTCCCTAAATTTACCTCAAAGACTTCTAAATGATTTCCATAGTCAACTCTCTCCTTTCTCTTCGCCCCTCAGCCGTGCAGCACGAGCGTGGCCCGCGGAAGCCCAAGCTGCATCCACAGCTCCATCATCACCACCATCATGCGGCAGCCGCTGCAGCAGCGGCTCATCATGCAGCGGCGGCACATCACCATCACCACCATCACCACCATGCCCACGCCCACGCTGCAGCCGCCCACCATGCGGCCGCTGCTGCGGCGGCTGCTGCGGGTCTGCACCACCATCACCATGCCGCTGGCCACCTGCCCGTCTCGCTGGTGACCAACGTCTCGGCTTCGTTCAACTACACGCAGCACATCTCCACCCATCCGCCGCCGCCGGCTGGGGCTTCGGGTGGCTTCCACCAGGCCCCAGTTCCTCCGGGTCACCATCTCCATGGAGCCACGGGTCAGCAGCCACAGCCGCAGGCGCACGCAACGGCCTTCCACCATCCGGGACACCCGGGACATGCGCTGGCACCGCCTCATGGCGGCAGCAATGCGGGGGGCAACTCCAGCTCGATCTCCAGCAGCGGATCCACCGGTGGCGGTGGTGGACCTGCTCTGCCCTTCCCATCGCACCTGCTGCACCACAACCTTATAGCGGAGGCGGCCAGCAAGCTGCCAGGGATTACGGCCAGTGCCGTGGCCGCCGTGGTATCCTCCACCACGACGCCCTACCCAGCCGCCGCCCAGGTGGTGACGCCGAACAACAACAACTACTCGTCGCCATCGCCCAGCAACTCCATTCAGTCGATCTCGAGCATCGGATCCCGGAGCGTGGGCGCTGGCGGAGGGGAAGAGGAGGGCCTGAGTCTGAGTTTGGGCAGCGAGAGCCCGCGTGTGAATGTGGAGACGGAGACACCTTCGCCGTCGGCGTCGCCTCCCTTGAGTGCTGGCAGCATCTCGCCGGCACCCACGCTGACCACTTCCTCCGGTTCCCCGCAGCCCCGTCAACCGCCCTCCCGCCACAGTCTCAGCGAGGCCACCACGCCCCCCAGCCACGCCTCCCTCCTGATCCGCAGCCACAACAATAACAACAACAACAACAACAACAATGGAGAGCACAAGCAGTCGAGCTTCACATCCGGATCTCCAACGCCCACGACACCCACACCGCCGCCTCCGGGATCGCGGATGGTGGGAGGAGGAAGCGTCTGCCCCTCGGCAACGAATTCGAACGGATTCCTGGAGCTGCTGCTCAGCCCGGACAAGTGCCAGGAGCTCATCCAGTACCAGGTGCAGCACAACACGCTGCTCTTCCCCCAGCAGCTGCTCGACTCGCGGCTGCTGTCCTGGGAGATGCTGCAGGAGACGACGGCGCGGCTGCTCTTCATGGCGGTGCGCTGGGTCAAGTGCCTCATGCCGTTCCAGACGCTCTCCAAGAACGACCAGCATTTGCTGCTCCAGGTAAGGAAGATCTGCCAATATATATATTTATGGTTAAATTTTTAAAGAAAATATTAGTAAATTAATTTTTACAATTCCCTTTCTCTTCCAGGAGTCCTGGAAGGAACTCTTTCTGCTCAACCTGGCCCAGTGGACCATACCGCTAGATCTCACGCCCATCCTGGAGTCGCCACTCATACGGGAACGGGTGCTGCAGGACGAGGCCACCCAGACGGAGATGAAGACCATCCAGGAGATCCTGTGCCGCTTCCGCCAGATCACGCCCGATGGCAGCGAGGTGGGCTGCATGAAGGCGATCGCATTGTTCGCCCCAGAGACCGCTGGCCTGTGTGATGTCCAGCCGGTGGAGATGCTGCAGGATCAGGCGCAGTGCATCCTCTCGGACCATGTGCGCCTCCGCTATCCCCGCCAGGCAACGCGCTTCGGCCGGCTTCTGCTCCTGCTGCCCTCGCTGCGGACCATCCGGGCCGCCACCATCGAGGCGCTGTTCTTCAAGGAGACCATCGGGAATGTGCCCATTTCCCGGCTGCTGCGCGACATGTACACCATGGAGCCGGCCCAGGTGGACAAGTGAACGGATGGACAGCGGAAATATAATCGAATTCGATTCCGTAGCACCTAAGCGGCAACCGTTTTGTCACCTGCAAAAATATTTGTATTCCAATGCGACCCAAAAAGAGTTCAGATTCAGTGCGGAGGCAAATGGAAAAATTGCGGAAAATTTACCAATTTCCCGCGCGCAGCATCTGCAGCTGCGACAGTTCGCAGGGGGGAAGGACCATGTAATAGGTGTGTGTGTGTGTACCAGGCCACGCCCCTCCGCTGTTGCCGCTGTCCACGCCTCCAGCTCCTCCGCCGCCCGATCCCTGCGCTGCTGGCCTTCTCACATGTTGATTTATCGCCAACGACGCGTTGGCGCTCGCTTTACTTTCGTTTCATTTTCTAACATTTTATATTCTCATTTTATTTCATCTTTTTCGCCGGGATTTTTCCTTTTCATTTTGTTTCATTCTTTGACTGCCTGTGTTCTGGTCTTTATTTATCTTTCATTCGACGTTTTGTCGTCGCTTTTCTAAAAATTGCTCATGTTATTTCAACCTGGCAGGCACCGTTTCCATTCCCAATCCCGAGTCCTTCCTGGCACATCCTGAGATATCAGAGGCCTGGTCACAGGTATTCCACCTTTTCCGCGTTTTGGCTTTGTAATATCGTTACGATTAGGTATAGGAGGGTTTATAGGAAGTTTTAAAGTAAATAATTTAATAATGAGTCCTGTTTTGAAATTATAAAGCAACAAGAAATGTATCTCACGAATGTCCTAATTTATTTATTAAAGAAAAAAAACGTTAAATAAAATATCAATTTTTTGTAGACTATTATTTTATTTTAGTTTTTTAATTTAGTATTCCTAAGTCCTTCTCAGGTGAGAGTATTACAAAGCCAACTCTGCAACCAAAGCTCCATCCCTGATTCCCCCCAAACCTTCGCTTGATTCATTCTGACTTCCCTTTACTCACGGATTATTTTTTTCAATATCTTTCCGCCGTTTCGCGTTTCCAGATAACGCGTTTAGAAATCGTGAAAATGAAAAAACAACTTTGCCGCAGGTCAAGCGACCAAATTGATGTTCCCTGTTTTTGCTTCGCTGTTACTGTTGGTTGGTTGGGTTGGCCGTTCCCTGGCCCGATGTTTCGGTTAGTTTTATACATACATATAGCCGGTGCTAAGGCATATCTATCTACCACTGTAAAGCTTTGTTTATACATACCGAATGCTTTGTAATTGATTTTTACACACATTGATATTCGTAAAACGGTATGAACATAAATTAGATTTAGCACAAATAGTTGAAACAAAAATCCTTAGAAATATAAATGAATGTAAAATGCTGGCGTGTATCCAACTAAGAGATATTGAACATTTAAATAAATTAAAATATGACAGCAAAAAATACAAAATATTCTATAGCTTTTTATTGGGTTTTTTGATGGATGGAATATTTAAAAAAAGATACCTCAAATGAATCATCAGTGAAGAAGAGGTAGATATTTTATGGATGGGCAAATATGAAGCTATTTAAACGTGGATTAACTCATGGAAATGTTACTTTTGGAAATACAATATACGAAAAGTTAGATTTTTTAAGCGGAAAGTAATACAGGCCTTCATTGGTCACCTCTATAATATATTTACTTATCAACAAAGACATTTCCATCTGGATATTAGTCCCTTCTAACATCCTCAAGATGATGTATGTGGTCCTTGGCGTTGAAAATGTATATTAACTTTCATTGTGGATATTTAAAAGAATACAAACGTAAACTTAGCATATTTTATTTGTTTAATATTGTATTTTTTTGATAGTATTGCAGGATATAGGTATAGCTTTCAATGTGAGCCGCTGATGCCGATGTGAATATCTATGGGGTCGGAATATGTCAACAATAGAACTTACTCAAAGTTTTTGAAAGCGTAAATAATACTTATTTTATTTAAATTTGTTTTGATAGAAAATATATTCGCCTGGTGTAGCTAATCAAGAATATATCATACATCTTATGGTGTCGGAGACGGCTCCTTCTGCCTATTACAAGCCACTTTACCCTTCGGGCATGGGTTCATGCTAATTTCACTCAAACTAAATAAATAAAAGAAACCCCAAACTCGAAAACCCTGGCAAGCCAAAGTAAATTGTGTTAATGGAAGTAATGCCTAACAAAAAATGAGAAAAATATGGAAAATGCTGGGCAATTAAAACAATTAAGTGCTTCCACACTATTTGCAGAGCAGGAAAACTCGGGTAAAAAACGGAGTCCCGAAAAAAAACAGGCAAAGAACAAATGGCATCAAAAAAGTGCCCAAAACATTTTACAGGACAAAGCGAGCGGCAAATAAAAATGTAAATCATAAAAACCGAAATGAAAATAAAAATCCCCAATTTGTATGCTGTCGCATATTTCTCAAAACGCTTAAGGATTGTCCAAGGAGGTGTTCCGCAGAGGAGTGGAGCTGGGAGCTGGAGCTGTCATAAATTCTGTCAGCAGATCCGCATGCGAATGGGAACGCCTTGACAAAGGACATGTGCGCCAGCGTCTATTATTGATGCCCAGCGCTCTCGAACATCTCGTCCTGTCATCAAAGAGCCCCGATTCAATTGTCTGAGACAAATGTCTTTGGCAAAAGGTAAGGAACAAAGTCTTATTTAGCATATGCAAACGCCCCGAGCGACGAACTGGGCAGGGCCGGCCGCACAAACCGCTCGGACATGTTGCACATTACCCTTTTAGTTAACCCTCCTCCGGCCCCCAACCCTCAGCCTCCTTTTTCTGGGGGCCGGGGGAAAACTTTCAGCAGCAGCTTCCAGTTCTTTTCACACTTTTCCCAATGCTGCTGCTGCTGCTGCTGCTGCCGCTGGCCATGGGCAATACATCTTGGGCCACAAAACACAAAATCGTCTTAAGTATTTTGTGTGGTTTAAATAAAGTAAAAATAATATTGCAAAAATAAAAACCAATGTCCAGCTGTGAGTGGGTGTGTGAAAGGATAAGCGGACTACATCCGCTTAGCGTTGTCTTTCACTAGTCTTTGGATACTCTGCCTAGAATTACGATCACATGGGCTATGCGAGTTTTCAGTAAATTCCTAATCATTTTGTAGGGTAATAGCTAAGACATTCTATACCAATGAAGTTTACTTTAAAATATTAATTACCATTAAGTGTAAGTTTTATAACGAGCTATAAAGGTTGTTCTTTAGATTTAAAAATAACAAAAAGAAACAACGATAACGATATGTTCTCAGAGCTAAAATAATGTAGGGAATGGTTTTGACCAAATAATTAAAATTAAGTATTAAAGTTTTAATTACTTTTTTCTTTTATTAATTTATTTTCTGTTAAAAAATATAAATTCATTCATTTCCACCTAATATTTTCTATAATTATATATAATATTAATCTACCAAAAGGATATCTAATAGTCACCTTAGCATATGCCTGCACTTTTCGTTTCCTTCACTCGTTTCTTGCCTTTCATTTTTGGGTCTCGTTGTTGCGTAAATGATTTTATTTCGTTGCTGTAAAATTTTTGATGTACTATTATTCTATGCCCAAGTCCCCAATGTCCATCATTGTTTTTTATAGACACATTGCTGTGCACACAGCTCGGCAAAAGGGTTAATTCCCCGTACCCCGGCATCATCGCCATCATCATCAACAAGGAGCGCTGCTTCATCGTCAGCATGACATGCGAATTAGCCATGGCCAAAAAGGTGGGCTGCATATTGGATGTGGGATGTGGATCGGGGATATGGTATATGGGATATGGGATATGGGATAGGCGATGTGTGATGTGTGGAATGTGATATGGGTTATGGGTTGAGGTTGCGAGGAGCTCTCCACGCAATCTTGATGATGTGAATTGTGGCACTTGTCCATCCAATTCGGAGTGTGGGCGTAGCTCGGGATAGGATTGATGGCTGCATGGTAATTTTGAGTTTGTGCATAGAAATTGCGCATACGCCAAGTGGGCCGTGAGCCAAAATGACGACAAGTGCGGCGGCGGGAGCAAACAGCACTTATAAGCTTGTAATCTGTGACAGCTACAAGAGGATGAGCCACCGGAATCGATGATTATTCGAAAAGTCTGAAAATTACATTACATTCCAATGAAAGCATAGAGTAAGGTGAGGGAAGGAATAATTATGGAAGTTGACTTCAGGCTGTCTTTTATGGATGATTTTAATATTGTAAATGTAAAGAACAATTCATTTCAATTAAATTCTTTACTGATCTAAAGCCCGTTTTGTCTTATGATAAACTGGGAAAATTTTAAACACATTTTGAATTAGTTAACCAAACCTAACTTGTTGATTATTAAATATAATATCACAATGTCTAACTCAGAACCTAACAAAAAAATTAGTACATAAGAAAATGGAAAGTAAGTGAAGGAAATGAGAGCAGACCCACCTTAACTGCTGCACAAAATCACACTTTTGCCATGGAAACAAGCCAGGCCACAGCTTCCACCCGCCCACATCCACCCACTCACACCTCCACAGAAGAGAACGCCACAGGAAAGCATCCGTCGGCAACGGAACAGACCAGACCAGAGATACCAAGTCAGGCCACGAGCATAACGTGCAACTTTCCAGCTTTCGCCGCAATCAATTTTACGGGTGCACAGCAGCAGCAGCAGCAACCAGGAGGCTGCCTCGGATGCGGCAGTGGAATTAGAGCAACCCCGAGCGCAGCCTCGCCAAACCACTCAGCCAACCACCCACCCAGCCAGCCAGCCACGCAAGCACCCATCCTCCTCCGCAGGACCCAGAGCATCCAGGACACCCACAAACGGCGTTAGACACGCAACGAGCGAGAGGAGCGCACGTGGTCCTGCTCACATGAAGGTATTAGCGCGTAACATCGCTGCATGATTAACCTCCTCCATGGGTCAACGCCATGCGGACGGCGCGACGGCAACTGCATGTGTACTCTGTTCCCGAGTGGGCGTGGCCCTGGCCCCAGCTCCATCCAGAGATCTGCCCTGCAGCCATCCCCTGACCCTGTCAATGTACATGATTACAACAAAAATTTAAGTCTAGTGCATTTTTACAAATTTTGTAAAATTGTTTTTAAGAAAATGTAGAGCTTTTTAAATTTGTAAACTAAATTCTTTTTCTCAAAGAAGCCGCTTTCAAAAAGAAAGGATTTCTAAATCCTTTAAAGGCTCCTTTTGGTAGAGAGAAAAGTGCCTATAAAATGAGGGAAAAACAAGAACGGAAAGTAAGTTTGGGAAGCCGATGCTTGTATACCCTTTAAGTTTGTAATTGGATCATGACCAAATATAAAATCATTCATAACTAAATCATTAATTTCAATTCGGATTCAATTCAATTCTAGTTTTAATAAAACCTATATATAAATATGCATTTCAAGTTTAAATATTTAAAGAATTAAAGTTTTGTTGAATTTTTTAAAATTTTAATGATTATTTTATGAAAAATGGGTAAAAATCATTTGTTTCTTCCGGACATAGCTAAATCGACTCGACTGTTAATACTGATCAAGAATATATAATCTTTATAGGGTCGGAAATGATTCCATCAATGCGTTTCAAGCTTCTAAATAAAACGACGAAAAATAATAATGAAAATAAAACAAAGAATTTATTGAGTACGCAAACAAAAATTCGAATAAAAAATATATAGTGCTTAAGTTAAGACAAACAATGAACAATGCAAAGATATATAATTTTAAAGCATGACCTAAATTTTATTTTAACAAACGTGGCGATAAATTTAGGTAATTAAAGTCCAGTTATTTAATATATATTAAAAAAAAAAAAAAATGCTATGCTAAAAAATGCTAAAGCTATTGCTCTTAAAAATATTGTAGTGTTCTTTAAAAAATTGCACAAAAGGCTATAATTTGTTTGGCTTTTAAATGTTGATATATTATTTATGAATTTTTTTAGATTTCCATACTTTAAAGTAATTTGTATTTAAAAGCCTAGCCTTCTAGTAAAGTCCCAGAACCGGATTTATTTGTGGACGTAGTTAGCTGTATATTCCTGTGCTTAAAGAATGTTAACCTCTTTAAATTAAAAAAATAATACATTTTTAAAGCAGCTCTTGGCGTTTTTATCAGTGGCTTGAGTCCACACTAAGTATATTCGCCAGATTCTGTACCTGTACCGGTACCTTAATCCGTGGTTTGAGTCCATGGTAAGTTTATCCGCACCGAAATTGCGAAAATGGGCACCACTGTTCGCTAGCGAACGCGAAAATGGGCAGCACTGGTTGCTGAGCGACCAGTGTTGCCAGACTTTTCGGTGTCGAGGGTGTCGAGCGACCAGCGTTGCCAGAATTTTCGGTGTCGAGCGACCAGCGCTGCCAGACTTTTCGTTGTCGAGGGTGTCGAGCGACCAATGCTGCCCAGCGTGGATTTTCCCGCCAATTTTCGCCAATTATTACCATATTTTTTTAATTTAAAATTTTAATACAAAAAGTAAAAACGCTGTGGTAAGGTAAATTCGATGCAAAACAAGCCACGTTATAAAAATTGTTGTGGCTTAATAAATTAAAAACCATATAATAACACAACATTTGAACAATTTTTGATAAATTTTGTATTGGAAAATATCTAGAGCTATAGGAGAACGAATGTACAAACTATTTGTAAGCGAAGAAGTTTACAAAACCGAGTTTTACGATGATGTTTCCGATGATTTGTATAAAAAGGATTAAATAAAAGGATTTAAATAGGATGTTTCTTCTTTATAATTTTGAAATCTAAGGATTTTTTAAATTTTGCGGGAAAACTGGATTTTTTAGGTGAAAACTCAACTTTTTGAGATTATTTAGGGGAAAGTGCAATTTTCATCTGCTGCTGCGGTTGCAAATGTTTTTAATTTTTTCAAATATTTCCGTGGCTCGACGTGTCAGTTTGCAATCAGTTTTGTGGCCTAATCGGTCGTAATCAGTCGCGCAGCGCCAGAATCTCGAAGTCAGACCGCGAAGTAGCACCCACGGCAGCAGCAGCACCTCGCAGCAGCAACAACAAAGACACAGAACAGGAACAGAAACTGCACTCAGAATGGCGGAAAAGGTGAACGTGTGCATTGTGGGCTCCGGCAACTGGTGAGTGGAGATGGAGGAATTGGCCATCCGAGGATGCACTTATATAATGACTGGTTGCACTTTGCCCTTGCACCGCGCACCTTGACCTTGCAGGGGTTCGGCCATAGCGAAAATCGTGGGCGCCAATGCCTCCGCGCTGCCGGAGTTCGAGGAGCGGGTGACCATGTTCGTCTACGAGGAGATGATCGACGGCAAGAAGCTGACGGAGATCATCAACGAGACGCACGAGAACGTCAAGTACCTGAAGGGCCACAAGCTGCCCCCCAATGTGGTGAGTGCTCCGAAGGATACTCCCCCGAGTGGGCTTATGTAACTGCTGCGGGTGTGTTTGGGGGATTGTTAAGAGCTATGGCCATGTGGCTTACATAAAAGGCTCTCGCCTTGATCTTGACCGTGTGTGCAGCGCCAAATTATCTAATCAGACGACAACTGCAAGCAGGTCTATTTTTACCTTTCATCGCTCTGCGCTCTCGCTTGCGCGCTGCAGTTTCACCTTCGACTCGACTCTCTTTGCACTCGCTTTCGCCTGCGCCCTCGCTCTTCGCGGGAGCGCTCTTTGACGCCTTTGACATAGGTCAAGGCCGGCTTGGCCCTCCCCAGAGCTCCTCCTCCTCTGTGTTGCCACATAGATGGCGTCAATATTCCCCATTAGGCAATATAATTGTGAGGCCGATAAGCAGGGCACTCGAAACGGACATATGTACGTCCTCAATAAAAGCTCTCGAACTGTTCTGTTCTGTTTTGGCGATTATCGATAAGCGGCCACTAATGCTTCGGGTTCGTTGTAGGGTGATAAAGTCCAGCACCTTCGGCAGTAGTTCATCCCAGCTCTCCGGCTCCCAGTGTTTGCCCTGTAAACAGCCTGTTGATGCCAAGTGTTTGCCAACTTGCTTAGGAAAAAACCTCCGAGAACAGACACACATAGCCCCCCGATTACAGCCATGCGTTAGCGGCATGAATATTGATAAACGTGAAAAACAACATGAAAATATGCAAAGCCGAAGGGAAAACACCCTTACCGAGTGTGTAGCATGTACAAGCTTAGTAGAATTTAATGATATACCAGCATCACTCAAACAACTCCCAAAAAAACCTCCATAAGGCTTAAGATCTGTTACAATATGGCAAGGAATAAACAATGGTTCAATACGTAAAATTGAAAATGAAATGAAAAATCATAGAAACAGCATTTGGCATCCAGAATTGATCTCATAAATCAAATATGTACATATTTGTATAAAGACAAAGAAACAAATATGTGTACGTATACATAAAATATACGTATTTCTTATTTGCCTTTGGATAAAGTAAATGCATATTCTTTAGAATTATAAAAATATACTGGGGTGGCACTTCAACCTCTACAGATTTAAAAGCTCACCTTTGAGGACTATTTTAATTTAAATTAATTACTCAAAGGATTTCTGTGGCACTCTTTATCAACTCTTTATAAATTTTGTATAGATTTTCAAACCACACTGGCTAGTAACACTAGATTAATAAATAAATTAATAAATAGAGATGAGGGAGCTACAAAATATTAGAATACCTTCTGTTATACCCTTTCCACACACAAAATATATGCAAGTCTTTTCTATACTCTGTCGGTTTGTTTTGTATAATTAGAAGACGCCTTCGCCTATTTGGAACACATACATATATTCGTAAATTTTGGCAAGCTTTCACTAGTCTCTGGGCGCCAAAACAACAACAGATGAAGCAAACAACAAAAAACAAATGAGACTGAGCAATTTCTATAAGCAATGATCGGGATCAATGTCAGAAATGCAACAAGTATGCAAAGGCAAAGGCAATGAAAATGAGTCAACACAAGTTAATCGCTTTGGCACGAACGAAAACGGAAAATACTATACAAATATTGTTTGTTTTTGTGTTTTGTTTTTCACGTTACTTTTAGTGCGGCAGCTTAGATCGGTACAAGTGATTAGCACATTGATTCCACAGCTGCTAATCAGCGCCTATAGCAAGTCTCTAAATATATATAATTTACAGTCGGAGTAATAAATTATGTGTGTATTTTCCACAATAGCCTGAAAACCTGAATTTCTTCGTTTGCTAAAAATAATCCATTTCGCTGTTTATCAACTCATTAGATAAACGTTTTACTTAACGTAACCGTAACCTTGTGCAAATGCCAAGTTTGCCTGTTATCTAAATTGTATGTTGTGAACTTTACACTTATATAAAGAGAATCGCAAACAAGTTTATATACTATTTTGCTGCTCGACATAAACTCATTTGGAATGCGAAAAACAGGTTGGCGCACAGGCAGCGATGTGGAAAAAATGTATTACTTTCGTTAATATAACCATATCGGGCTTAAGCGATCGAGCGAGCCCGCGAATTAATTAGTCTAGACAGCCGAGAGACGCGCCCCCAAAAGAACACGTGCTGGAAAAATGATTTCCGCAATCCGTCTGCAGTTTCCTTCATTCAACCTTCAGTATGCCGCTTATCGCCGAGTTCCTTATCACACAGAGTAATTGGCAAACTTTCCTTTACTTCTCCACAGGTTGCCGTGCCCGATTTGGTTGAGGCCGCCAAGAACGCCGACATCCTGATCTTCGTGGTGCCCCACCAGTTCATCCCCAACTTCTGCAAACAGCTGCTGGGCAAGATCAAGCCCAACGCCATCGCCATCTCCCTGATCAAGGGCTTCGACAAGGCCGAGGGCGGTGGCATCGACCTGATTTCGCACATCATCACGCGTCACCTGAAGGCAAGTAGTCGGCACAGAGGTGACCCTTTGAGAAACTCTAATCTCCCGCCTGACTTCCCTGCAGATCCCATGCGCTGTGCTGATGGGCGCCAATCTGGCCAACGAGGTCGCCGAGGGCAACTTCTGCGAGACGACCATCGGCTGCACGGACAAGAAGTACGGCAAGGTGCTGCGTGATCTCTTCCAGGCTAATCACTTCCGCGTCGTGGTAGTGGACGATGCCGACGCGGTGGAGGTGTGCGGAGCCCTTAAGAATATCGTGGCCTGCGGCGCGGGCTTCGTTGATGGCCTCAAGCTTGGCGACAACACCAAGGCGGCTGTCATTCGGCTGGGTCTCATGGAGATGATCCGCTTCGTGGATGTCTTCTACCCCGGCAGCAAGCTCTCCACCTTCTTCGAGAGCTGCGGCGTGGCGGATCTCATCACGACGTGTTACGGTGAGTGGCGGGGGAGAGGTCATCAGGGGCGCAGTGGCGTGATTCTGAGACCCAAACATTAGCTATCAAATCACTCTAGTTCAGACATAACAATTAAGTTAAAAAGAGGCAGTTATCAGCAACAAATGGGACATAAACTGCGCGATAACTTATCAGATTGTGAGTTCTAGAAATGTTAACGGAGTCACAGAAACGTCTATCAAAACAAACATTTCCTTATTATTTCGTACCTTTACAAAGTCCCCAAGTTGTCCCCAAACTGAACTTGCAAATTAATTAAACAAATAATCGTAAACCGCAACCTTATACATTGTTTACAAACAATCGTAAACCGGTAGCGTGCCAAGCTGTAAACAAAACAAAGATTGAATTACTATCTGCCGTCATAATTTGTAGTAATACTAAGAAACATTCCAATGTGCATAGGTGGCCGTAATCGTCGCGTCTCCGAGGCTTTCGTGACATCCGGCAAGACCATTGAGGAGCTGGAGAAGGAGATGCTCAACGGCCAGAAGCTGCAGGGACCACCCACTGCCGAGGAGGTGAACTACATGCTGAAGAACAAGGGGCTGGAGGACAAGTATGGCGTCAAGTCTTTAGGCTGATTGTTCACAATTGTTAACCGATTTCTATTTTAATTACAGATTCCCCCTGTTCACGGCTATCCACAAAATATGCACAAATCAGCTTAAGCCTAAAGATTTAATCGATTGTATACGCAATCACCCCGAACATATGTAAGTGTTTTGTTCGCGTTTGTTTAATCTCGTTTGCGCCCGTATATCCCGCTCTCCCGCAATCCTGTTGTCCTGTTATCCTGTTATCCTGAAACTCCCCCGAAAAGTGCTCAGCTTTGTCTTCTCACTGTTTTTTGCCTTTGATTTAATAACTATTTTCTTAGTTGCCATAATTTTAAGTTTATACTTTTTATCTAACCTTAGTTTGTGCACTTTCTGTTTTCTATTATTATTTTGGAATGTTTTCTCTTATGTTAATTTACTGAACCCGTTTCCTAACCAAACTTAGCTTAATTTTAACCTTAATAAAAAAAATGCTGAATAATAAAACTCGAAGCGAAATTCCAAATTTCTCAAAATTATTGTATCTTCTTTCAAAATCAGCATTTCCAATCCCAAATTCACATCAAAGCCATGTCATAGTCAGTTATTATTCAGCCATAGCCCCATACCGTCGTAGTCATTGAAAAGTTCAAATTGATTATTTTTCATCCATAACATATTTGTTTTCTTCTCTTCTTCTTTTTTATATTATATTTTTCATAGGGACACGTCCATCATGCCGTCGCCAAAACTCTAAACTGTGTTACACCCAAAACCAGATCAGTCAAATGTATATTGTAAATACTACTACTACTCTTCCCGCATAGATCAAGTCAAGACCAGTCATCTTCATCCATAAGCAAGGCATATATACGAGAAATACTATATATATGCATCGAGTCAGACAAGTCGCTTTTCATATTTCTATTTTACTCGCTAATTACTATTTTCCATTGCAATGTTTTTCTTCATAATTGTTTAAAGTGTTTATGTGTGCTAGGTAAGAAAAACAAATAACAAAGAACCAAAATAAAAGTGTCATAATTGTTGAAGATAATAATTGGATTTGTTACAAATAAATACGATTAAATATGAAATTTTTGTACATACCACTCGAAAAGTGTTCCTCATTCATTTTGCAAACTATTCGAAAATATTGGCAGCGACAAATCGGCAAAGTACGTATAGAAATTCCAAGTTTTATACATTTTGCAATTTTAAGTTGTTCGGCACGATATTGGGTTTTTATAACCAATGTTTAATGAGTTACCGTTGATGGATTTAATCGTTTTAATATTCATATTAATGCTTTGCCCTTTCTATTCCACAGGCAAAATTTGTAAATCTCTAATGAACGTTTTTAACATTTTTATGCACCGCAGAGAGAAAGAGAGAGTAATTGTATTTTTTCAGCACAAGTCAAAATCAATGACACTTGGGACTCCCACGGTCCACTAACTAACTACCCAGCCGACTAAAAGGATTGTGTATAGGTTGTTCGTTTAGTTAGCTTACCTACGATATATTTCTTTTAATCCGATCCCACGCATATCCAAAGAACCACAGAAGGAAACTAACAGTCAACACCAAAGTCTGCTTTAATTTTAAAATTTAGTTTTTTTTTTTAAAACGTAACTAGCCAAGCAACAAGCGCGAGTACCTAAGCAAGGATATTGTAATTTTGTGGCCACGAGTATTAATTACAACAGCAATCGGAGGGAGCGAGTGGAGAGAATCTTAGAATAATTTTGATCGGATTGCGTAGATCTTAGATTTAACTGTACAAAAATTGAGAGTTGTTTAAATAAAAGCTGAGTAGTTAAATGAGTTCTTTATTTTGTATTAATTAGTGGAAAATACTTTAGCATTAAAAAGAACTGCAGAAAAGATAGTAGATGGGTGTAATTTGTTCCTACATTGCATTCTCAAGGCGTCTGTAGTTCCTAATAATTATATCTGAACAATAAGTATGGTTTAGAAAAACGACTTAATATTTATAAAATCATGTACTTTTATTTAATCGCACCAACTATGGTTCTTCCCACCTCCTAGCTTGCTTAAAGGTCTTAAGTCCCTACTCGTTCATGATGGAGCGCAGAAAGAGGCGATAGTTGATGCCGCGAGAGCTCTTGGTGTCCTCCATGCCCTCGGTGAGCAGCTGCAGCTCGTCGCTGGTGAAGCACTTTCTTCTCCGGTTCACTAGAGCTAGAAGACGTGGGGCTTCGATGAAGCCGCAGTTCAGCGGGTCTGCCCGCCGCAAGGCATCTATGAATTCGTCCCGCTTGGCCATGTCCATGTCAATGGCGTTGCGGCCGACGGCCTTTAAGTACATCTTGGCCTGGTTGAGCCTCTCCTCTGACCCGGAGTCCTTGCCAAACATCTCGCGCACCAGGTGCTTGTACTGCACGTTGCCATCGCCGTCCGAGGCGCGGCTCAGCAGGCCCAAGACCTCCGACTCTTCGAGTCGTTCACCCATGCTGATCAGCAGGCGCCGCAGCTCGGAGAAGGACAGCTTACCGGTGTCCTCCGGATCTAAGGTGCGCAGGGCACACATCACCTCCTCCGCCGAGGGTCCTTCGATCCGATCGGCCAGCTGGGAGTAGAGTGTGAGGACCAGCTCGAAGGTCACCCTTTGACTCACTGGCGCTCCCAGAAGACCCAGCGCCTTGCGGCGATGCATCTCCTCATCCAGGCGATCGGTGAGCCACTGGTCACTGAGATTCAGGCCCATGGAGCGTAGACAGTCCGCCATGTCCGAAAGGCTAATGCGGGATGCAGCTGCCAGGGTGAAAAGAAATGCAGATAATTAACAAGAACCAAGGATATCTTCACCATTTCAACTTACCAGATGGTCCCCCAACGACCGCATCCTTTCCGAACATCGCAAACATGTCGAAGATCTCGTGAAGCTTGGACACTTCCGGCAGCATAATCATCAGCTCTGACTGCTTGCGAAAGAATCCGAATTCCGGAACCAGCTTCTTTCGCTCCTCCCAAACCTCCCACGATCCTTCATTGCTCATTCTGTCGGAGATTTAAAAATGTTTAGAATTTGTACATAATATCGATTAGAGATCCAAATAGTTCCAGTTGAAATTTTATGTTTTCGCATGGCAATAAAATCTGAGATTGCTATATAATGTGTAGTAAATATATTAATATATTTGTGCAACCTACTGGGAAAATTTTAGAACAATCGGAGTATATTTATGGGAGTAATTAGGCAATAAACTCGATTCATTATCTGTAAGTCGACTCTTGAACCGTGGTTTTGAAATGGGGGTGCTTCTACTACGCTTTTCAGACATATTTATTCTTGATTTGTACATATTTTTCTACGTCTACAAACAGCGCCACCGGATATACCAGTTTATACGGTGAACTAGTGATATAAAAGTTTAATTTGAAAGCAAAATAAATGGCGCTGGAGAGCGGTTAAAAAAAATATATTTTATTTATAAAAAATATTATAAATATAATTATTTGTTTAATAACATTAAATGCTTTCCTATTTTTAGTGTAGATTTATATAAACGCTTCATTTTATTTCAAGGGCCTGGTTAAATAAAAGAAAAAGTCACGTAGATGGTAAAATATTTCCTGCATAACATCCGACCACGTGTCAAAGTATATAATCCTTTCAGCCAGCTGGCAACACACCAAAAATAACCCCAAAGCTGGCCCGATAATTATGGAATTTCAGCTCTATAAATACGTGACCCCCCATAAGTTAAGGGCCAAAAAGTGAACTCGGAGAACGATGCAGATGCAGTCTCTAAAGAAACTCGGTCTGGCACTGACCTTGGTGCTTCTGTTGCTGGGAATAAGTGGAGTGGAACCTATGAAATGGCGGAAATATCACAAGATTAGCATGCGAAGGCTAAAAGGACACAGCGCCCTGGGAACTTTAAAGCTCAACAATCCAAGTGAGCAGGGAAACGTAGATACTTTGATGATTACCGAATCGAAGGCAATAGCAGCTGCAACAGCTTTTCCCACAGCGAATCTATCAAATTTCTACAACAACGTATACACTGTGGTGTTGGATTTTGGATCTGGAGGTGATCAGCCCTTGACAGTTCTGGTGGATACAGGATCTGCAAATCTGGCGGTGACAAGTTCTCAATGCAAAACCCAAATATGCCTGCAACGCAAAAGCTATAATTCCGGGAAATCCAAGTCATATAAGCGGAATGGAACAGCAATTCAGATCGATTATGTGGATGGCACCTTGAAAGGCTTCGTCTCTCGAGATACGGTGGAGTTAGATGGCATGAAAGTGAAGAACCAGGACTTTGCTGAGGTCACATCATTGCCGCCAGCGTTTTCCAGGCTGAATGGCATCGATGGAATTTGGGGCCTGGGCTTCATTGATATAGCCATCGGTGGCGCGGTGCCCCTTTTCTACAATTTAATATCTCAGAAACTGATCGACACACCGGTTTTCTCTGTGTACCTCAATCGCAACGCCTCGGATCCCAACAACGGTGGACAACTGCTGCTGGGTGGATCAGATCCCATACTCTACAAGGGATGCATGACATATGTTCCCATCTCGAACACCGGGTATTGGCAGATCCCGGTAACCAGGTTTTCCCTGGGGACGACCACGCTCTTCTCCAAATTCGAAGCCATCGTGGACATTGGCACCTCACTGATCTGTGTTCCATCGAATGCTATTGGAACTATCAACCAGAAATTGCAAATTACAAACTTCGCTGCGAAGGATGGCGTCTATATCGTGCCCTGCAACAGGGTGTCCAGCTTGTCGAATATTGTCGTTAATATCGGGCGCAAGGACTTCACATTGAAGCCATCAGACTATATCCTCAACTACAATGGGACCTGCATATCTGCCTTTACAAACTGCAATGGACTTCAGGGACTGAGACATCTCTGGGTGTTTGGAGACGCATTTATTGCACCCTTCTACTTGGAGTTTGATTTTGAATACAAGCGCATCGGTATTGCTCCTAGGCTGTAAAAAAAGGATCATATTTATGAACCAATCTAACATTATATTTGAAAATAACTTGGTAATGGGGTATAAAGTTCGTTTGAAAATTAAACTTTTGTCTTTTTATGGGTTTACTTGGCTTCTTGGTGCTTCAGATAAATTACAAACGCCAAGGAAACCAATCTGATTTCGATTAATTAATCTTGGGTTTACGTTTATATTGCTATCTGGAACTTTAACAGGATGATCATAAAGCACCTCTGAATCGTAAGAAAGTCAAGTATTAAATAATATTATATTTTTCTTAGAACTCAAACCCCTTTAACAAGAAAAGATTAGATATAAATATATACCTTTCATTGGACAAATTGATTTGTTTACAACAAACTTTGTTTTTTTTTTCGTTATCAATGGAGTGCAAAATTTGCAGTTAATTTCCACAATTTTTCATTGAAAATTCACCGAGTCACTCAGTTCAGTTTATCTAAATTCCCCCGCAGTCTGAATTGGATTCTTCAAATTTTATGCACGGCCCCAACTCGTGTAAACAAGGGCCTTCCGATCGATCAACTGTGATATCTTCACTTCGTCCAGTAGACTTAATCGATTGGTGATCAATTTTGGGCCGCTTTTTTCGCTATCATCGCGGTGATATAAATAACAGCCGGTAAATGGTATTCTTCAGTCAAGCCCCAGACAGAAAAAGGGGGGAACTGATATTTCTTGGGCTAGGGAAGGTATATAAAAGTCGCAAAAGCAAAATGCTGAAGTGGTTTGTGCTGCTGGCCATCCTGGTCCTGGTCAGTGCCGAGGTCCAGAAGGTCAAGATCCACAAGAGGGAGCACAAGAAGTCCCATTTGGCCCGCAGGATTGCCGTTCACATACTGAAGCACAAGGTGCACCAGATCATCCGTCACCGTCTGCGCGATATCGTCATTTACGACGATGGAGCACCGGTTTATGTCCAGCCCGACTATGACTACCCCAGCCAGGATACGGACTACACCTCCGAGGAGCTGGGCAACTCGATGAACATGTACTACTACGGCGAGATCAGCATTGGCACTCCGCCGCAGTACTTCAATGTGGTCTTCGACACGGGCTCTGCCAATCTCTGGATCCCCTCGGCCCAGTGCCTGGCCACCGATGTCGCCTGCCAGCAGCACAACCAGTACAACTCCAGTGAGTCGTCCACCTATGTGGCCAGTGGCCAGAACTTCTCCATCCAATACGGAACCGGCAGTGTGACTGGCTACCTTGCCACAGACACCGTGACCATCAATGGCCTCGCCATCGCCAGTCAGACCTTTGGGGAGGCCATTTCGCAGCCGGGAAGCAGCTTCACCGACGTCGCCTTCGACGGCATTCTGGGCATGGGATTCCAGCAGATCGCCGAGGACAATGTAGTGCCGCCCTTCTACAATCTCTACACCCAGGGACTGATCGATGCCCCAGTTTTCGGTTTCTATCTGGGCAGGAATGGCTCTGCCGAGGACGGTGGCCAGCTGACGCTGGGCGGTACCGATCAGAGCCTGATCTCCGGTGAGATGACCTACACACCCGTCACCGAGCAGGGCTACTGGCAGTTCAACGTGAACAACATCACCTGGAACGGCACTGTGGTTTCCGATGGCGTCCAGGCGATCGCCGACACTGGCACTTCTCTGATTGCCTGCCCGCCTTCTGCCTACGCCCTGATCAACCAGTTGATTGGCGCCGTTCTCATCGAGGGAGACTACTACGTCCCCTGCGCCACCGTGGACTCCCTGCCGGTGCTGACCTTTAACATTGGTGGCACCAACTTCGACCTGCCTCCCTCCGTTTACATCCAGACCTACACGGACGGCAACTACAACACCTGCATGTCCACCTTCACCTTCATCGGCACCGATTTCTGGATCCTGGGCGACGTCTTCCTGGGCCAGTACTACACCGAGTTCGATTTTGGCCAGAACCGTGTGGGATTCGCCAATCTGGCCTAAGATCTTGAGTTGCTGTGAACAAACAAACGAACGTATTGCCAAATAACTAGGTTATAAAAGTAAAACAAATATTAATCGATAATAAATGCATCAAAATATTTAAGAAAACGGCTTACCTTAATTGTTAATAAATCACACACTTGCTATCATATATTCTCATCTTAGACACTCTTAGGACAAAATGGTTTCTTAATGTTTCTTCACCTATCTTATACATATTTTATTTTAAGAGAATATTCTTTCAAGTTTATTTAGTAGAATGCCAACTTAAACCACTGTACTCTTATAGGTATTACTATCATTTGGCAACACCCCCAAAAATGTTCAAATTTACCCAAGCCTTGTCGCGTGTGAAATTCTTCGCAAAATGGTGTGAGGCGATCGAAGTCGAGCGCAGAGCTAGGTTTATCTCAATGAACGGAACGTAGCCAGGTGAAGCTGCAGAGCCATAAATACGTGACCAACTAGGCCTCAGTTCAGACAAATCGCAAGCGCCGACCATGAGGGCAAAGTGTTACTCGTGCAAATTAATTCAATTATGGATGGCATTAATTGTTCTATTCGCATTGAAAGTGGAAGCCCGCCAGCGTTTGAAATTTGAAAAACACAGAAATCCCGAACAAAGTCACCACAATGTGAAAAACGAACTCAAGAGCCTGTCCATCAAGCACAATCTCAAGGTGGAGGATGCCACAACTGTGGCTCCTTCAACGGATCGCGCCTCTAGTGGCACCAGTCTGGGAAATTACGCCAACACCATGTACTATACCAAAATAGAGATTGGAACACCTCCCCAGGTGTTCACAGTGCTGATCGATACGGGATCGGCCAATCTGTGGGTGCCTTCGATTCAGTGTACGGCTGCGCCCTGCCAAAATCACAGGAAATTCAATTCGACGGCTTCCAAAACTCACGTGACCAATAATTCGAACTTCCAGATCGAATATGCCTCCAATTCGGGTGAAGGCGGTGTGGCCCTTTCCGGAATTATATCCCACGATACTGTAACCATAGGAAGTTACTCCACACGAAACCAGGGATTTGCCGAGATCATCGATGAGCCACTAAAACCCTTTCTCAACTCTCCCTTCGATGGAATCTTGGGCCTGGCCTATGACACCATAGCCGTTGGAGGCGTTACCCCGCTCCTGTACAACTTGGTGAATCAAGGCCTTATAGAATATCTAGGCTTTTCCATATACTTCCAAAGAAATGGCACGAATGCCCTAAGCGGTGGTGAGCTGATCCTAGGAGCCACCGATTCTCGCCTTTATAGTGGATGCCTCACCTATGTGCCCATCTCAACGCAGGCCTATTTCCAGTTCGGAATGACGAGTGCCACGCTGAATGGTACAAAATTGTGCTCAAATTGTGAAACCATCCTCGATGCAGGCACTTCACTGATCGTGGTGCCCGGCCAGGCCATTAAAATAATCAACAAATTATTGGGAGTAACCAATCCAAATGATGCAAGTGGTGTGTTTTTCGTGGATTGCTCAACGGTTACCCTGCTGCCGGATATGATTTTTACCATTGCCCGCAAGGAGTTGCCCTTGAAGGCCTCTCAGTATGTTCTGCAATATGGAAATGTATGTGTCTCCAGTTTCACCAGCTTGGATGGTAACTCCCTGTGGATACTCGGCGATAGTTTCATGGGGGCCTACTATACGGTTTTCGATTTGGAGTACCATCAAATAGGAATTGCCAAGGCAGTGCACTGAGAAGAAATAACATTTTAAAAATATATCTATGTACATATAATAATGCACTAAATATTTAAATTCCGTACAGGCACAGAACTAACAAAAATAAATTATCAAACTATCTTTTGTAATATTTGTACAGAAAATAAAATAAATTAATAAATTGCTAACTAATCCTACATTGATATATATAATAATAACCCCTTCAACACTTTACAATCTACTTCCATTGCTAAAAATGTAAACTGCGTATTAATTCACTTTCCGTACTTTAATATTGAGCTTAAATCACATATTCGAAGTCACCTTTACGTGTGCATGTCGATGAATAGTGTAGCGATAAACGCATCAGAATCGAGCTATAAAAACAGACGCATTGGCTGGGCTTTAAGCCAGTTAAAGACCATGAACTTGGCTGTGATTACCCTCCTCCTCTGCCAGATAGTGTTCTGTGCCGGGATGCACAGAGTTCGACTGAGCAAGCACAGTCGCCGCCACCACAAGTTTCCACATCTTTCGGTTTACCTAGCGAATCGGAATAGGATCAGGGGAAAGCACGGCCTGACCCCTATCCATGCCATTAATGGTGGGATAGAGCCCACAAGTGACACAGGAGGTGACTCCAAAGGAGTGGTGGTCGCGCGCCTCGTCAATTCCTGTGAAACGAATTTCTTTGGATCTATAAAAATGGGTGGGAATAACCCACAGATCTTCACGGTTCAATATGATACTGGCTCCTCGGACCTGTGGCTGCCCAGTTCCAAGTGCGGTTCTTGCAAGAAGTGTGGCAGCAGCTTGTTCAAGGAATCAAAATCTGAAACACTGCATCAGAACAAAACCGGATTTAGCATCACATATGGATCGGGAACGGTCAAGGGTTTGGTGGCCAACGATGTGCTCACCATCGGCGACTTGAGGGTCGAGAATCAGGGCTTTGGGCTGGTCAATGACACCACCGACTGCTCGGTTTTCGATGGGATCCTTGGCATGGCTTTTCCCAAACTCTCCCAGATCGGAACCCTGCCTCCATTTCAGATGATGTTGGCAAGGGAATTGCTGGAGAAGCAGATTTTCTCGTTCTACATGAAGAGTGGCTCCAGCGACGGTGGCCTACTTTTAATCGGGGGATCCAACGCAAGTTTGTACTATGGTCCCTTGACATACACAAAAGTGACCGAGGAGAAGTATTGGTCGTTTCAAATGGGCTCCATAGGATTCCATGGAACGGATGCCAGGTCATGCGAGTCGGGATGCCCGGCGATCATGGACACGGGAACCTCTCTGATTGTTGGCCCAGTGACGGAGGTACATGGCCTTATGGATGCCATTAAAGCCGTGTACGATGCCACTCTGGACCTGTGGACCATGGATTGCAAGTTGATTGAGACTCTGCCGCACTTGGTAATTCAGATCGAGGGCACTATGTTTTATGTGCATCCAGCGACATATGTGATTAGGTATTCCGATTTTTGCTTCGTGGGCATGATGGATATGCGCGGTCTGACGAAGTGGATAATCGGCGATGTCTTTCTGAGGGAGAACTATGTGGAGTTCGATTTGAAAAACAAAAGAATGGGCATTGCGCCAGCTGTTTAAAGGAGTATTAAATTAATTTGTTTCTGTTAAATGCATTTTGTTACTATTATGTTTAGTGTGTGTTTATTAATGTTAAAATATGGTATACATTTCAAGTATTAATTGTAGAAGTATAAGTTATAAGGTAAAAAGTGTAGGATATATTAATTGTGGAAGTATAATTTATGTTGTTGTAGTGTGAAAGTAGAGACCAAAAATAGATCATTTGTTTGCCGAGAACACTTATCAAATAAGCAGATAAGGACCGAAATAATAAGTTTTTTTTAAGTTATTTCACAGATTACAGATTGAAATTTTGTTAAAATGTAAAATGAATATAAAAATTCAGTTAAATTGGAGTTTCTCTTGATTTGGCCCCACATAACTGACCTTATTTGTGACCAGTTGCTGGAGGCTCCTTGCCAGTTGGAGGAGTGGCGCCTACTCCTGCCCCCGATGATGTGGCTGACCCTGGCCCTACCTGTCCCCCGTTGCCGCCGTAAATGCCTCGCGGTATGCGCGCATGACGCTGTTGCTGCTGCTGCTGCTGTTGCTGCTGCTGCATTTGCTGTTGCAGATGAAACTGGCGGATGTGCTGCTCGAAGTTGGCATAAATCATGGCAGCCGCCGCAGCAGCACAGGTGGTTGTATGGTGGTGGTGCTGCTGCTGATTTTGCTGGTGGTGCATCTGATTGGGGCGTATGTTGTTGCGAGCCATTAGCTGCTGGTAGAGGTGCGACAAGTTAAGCTCATTGGCAGAGGCATGGTTATGGCTATGACCATGGTTATGGACGTGACTGTGGCCACACATTCCTCCTCCCATTTCGGCGCCACTCAGGAGGGCTCCACCGGGACGATGTTGCTTCTGCTGGTGTTGTAGGGCCGTTGCCATGGACGACTGAGGGGCTGAACCCACAGGTGGTTGCGGGTGGACATGGCCTGCATGCATGTGCGGGCAGGACTGGTGGTGAGAGTGATTCAGCTGTGCCTGTGGGGCCAACTGATTGAACTGATACATCTGATGAAAGGGCATCTCGTCGCCCGCCTGGCGATGCTGCACGGGTTGCTGCGATCGCGGTGCCTGTCTCTGCTGTTGGTGTGGCACAGGAGTGGGGCAGGGTTCCTATATCGTTTATATATTTTAATAATTAAGAATTAAAACCCCTACGAATATCATACCCCAGAGTATTTGGCTTCCGAGGCTGCAGGTTCAGCTGCAACTCCTCCTCCGTTGGTCGGAACTTGGTTTCCATCAAAGGGTAATGATGACCTGTCGGATCGCTCGAATCCCGGTGGCGGCTTAGAGTCCCCGTCCGCTGCTTGCTCCAGATCTGCAAAACAAGTAGCCGTGTCCTTGGGAAAGTCGAGAAAGTAATCCCCAAAGAGGGAGTAATTCTCGGCAGCCTTATAATAGTTCGGGCTCTCATTCTCCGGGAAACCGTAGGTCTCTCCGTACAGAGCCCTCCCCACCTCGATTATGTGAGCGGTGGCATTTTCATCCGCCTGTTGCTTACTTCCAAATCCGTTTGCAAATCCGCCTTCTGGTCCCGGCGGAGCTTCCAGTAGTGATCCGAAATCGGAGGGTACATAGGGCAGCTTTTCGCCTGGAAACTCACGAATTCCAAGGGCAACGTCGCTGGGCGTCACACTCCAGATTTTCTTCGCCAGTTCATTGGAAATGTTGGCTGTGAGTCAGGGGATTTTGTATTATTTACAAGACTTTGTATTGTTATGGCGAAATACCCTGAGTGGAGGCCAGCAACTCCTCGGCATCTATGTTGTCCACTGGAGGTTGCTTTTTGTTGTCACGGTTGTTCTCGGACATCTTTGAATTCCAACGCAACGAAACGTACAATTTATAAAAATTGTGTAGTAACGAAATGCTAATGCCAAAATTCTCGGAAAAAGTATTTTTTCAGAGCCGACACGCCCTGTTCCTAGCTGTCTCCCAAGGCACACTAAATGGAAAAAACTGAGGGCCCTAGGAAAGCTATATAACTTCTGAAGTAATCAGATCGGATATCAAAACACTTCTGACGGCGCTTTTTGTTTATAGGCAATAGGCGTTATGCCGTCGTATTCGTATGTAAATATTGTTTTGAAGAGCACTCTTCACAATTAAAATTGAGTTAGGGTAATAATAAAACGCGCTTTATATTTACAAATGTTTCAAAACTAAAGAAATCTTTTTCCCGGTCAAAGTTAAAGCGTAATTTGAACTTTAATATACAATTTTAGTGAATTCTTGGGAGAAACGTGTGTAATTTATTCCCTCATGCACACGTGCATATCAGAGACTTGTTCCTAAAAGTTCGTTTGAATGTGTGGTTATGTTTTCCATGAAAATAAACATTAAAACGGTTATTCTTTAATTTATTCGCAAGCTTCTATTTATTTATTTATTTATTTACAGTCACCCACCTTTTAAAATAACTTATTTTATTAACAATTGGCTCTTTATTTCAACAATTCAACAACGTACACAACAAAAATTCACGGACCAAGTTAAGCGCAAGCGTGCCGGCAGAAAGAGACAGAAACAGGAAGTAGTCAGTAGAGCTGCAAAAAAATCGATTCCAACATCGATACTATCGATTCTTTTTTTTACGGTCGATTATCGATTTGGTTTTTAAAGAATCGATGTATCGTCGACCTCTATTACTCAACGGAGTTTGAAGCCTAAAGTAGTAAACAATCTAATATTTGTCGGGAAACATCAATGGATCAATGTTTGAAAGATCTC
>JAEIIH010009891.1:0-14399 GCA_018904745.1 Drosophila orosa
TAGAGATTTGCTGACAACAAACAATCGCAATACATAAATCTGTTGTTCATATTAGAAGTATGCTTGTAATATTATGTATAAAGGGCGTGTAATATCAATTAATTGCCAGGGTTTGCTTTCTAAGGTGCTTGGTTACCTACAGAGATTGCCTGGCATATATCCTGCTACTCCCACCTCCCATCTTCCTCCTCCTCCTCCACCTCCGCCTCCGCAAAACAAACACAGAAAAAATAAAGGACACACTTGGGGCGGAGGCGCAGGCGTAGGCGGAGACAGAGTCTGGGCGATTGTAGCAAAACGGATGATGATGATTGGAGATTTGAATTTGGAGATTGTGTGTACGAGTGTTGTCTTCGGAGGAGCTTCGGGTTGAGTGGTTCGACTAGTGTTTCGTTTAAATCTGACCAACCAGCTCCTGTATGCTGCGCAGTAAGTCTTCCATATTTCACAAGAGATCGCGATGGAATACCCAGGTGTGTTTTGTATGGGCAAACTTGTGCGACAGCCACTGCGACTCCAGCAGATTGAAGCGATCCTGGCTCAAGTACAAAGGTTTGCCGCGCCTGCAAAGGGACGAGTATCCACATATCAATGCTGCTTCCATAAATAGAAGGGAGAGATTGGGAAAACACTCACTTCAGATCGCGATCCTCCTCATCAAAGTCGTCCAAATAAAGGGAGCCCCACAGGCAGGCACGACGGCCGCGTATAACGATGATATACGTCGAGGTAACCACCAGAAAGATGCCAATACCACCGCCGCAGGATAAGGTGTGCTAAAAACGATTTAATAATTAATACAATATAATACAATATAGAGTCTGGGAGGAGACTCACCCGCACCGCCTCACAGCAATCGTTCTCCGCACAACAGTTCTGCTTGAGGCACACAATCGTCCCGCACAGCAGGCAGATGGAGCTCTCCTTGGGCACCTTGTAGCAGTTGAGGCAGGGTCGTTCATGGTAGTACTTTTGGACAGAAAGAAATGCGTATATTTAGCTTATAAATCCTAGATTCCATTTGAGGCTAACTCTTCTCTCTCACCGTAAACAAACGCTCATATTCGCGCGGCAGCTCAAGGAGTCGCGGCTGCTGCCACAACGAATGCTGATTGATGAGCACCAATTCCCTCACTGTATCCGTTGGCGGTCGCACATCCATTAGCTGCTGGCACCAGAATTGCGGCAATGTCTGCTCAGTGCCGGGTATAAAGCACAGGCCCTTGCTGGCATTAAAGCAATCCCAGTCCATGGAATCGGTGACCAGTTCCAGGTAGTAAACGAGTCGCACAAATTCCAGCGGTGGCGCCGATATTTCGGGCATTTCGTGATGATACAAGTGCTGTCGCAGCAAAGCGGCCACACGCAAAAAGGGCAAGCACAGTGTCTGCAATTGCAGTTCCATGGACTTGAGGTTTACCTCGGCTGAGGAGGAGGCGGTGGAGGTGGAGGTGGAGGTGGATGAGGAAGAGGCTGCTGCAGCTGCCACGCCGGCGGCTGAAGTCGAAGCGGAGGCCGCCGCCGCTGCTGCTGCTGCCGCAGAACTGCTGGTGCTGGGTATGCTGTCTCTTCGCAAATGCGTTAGCTTGTTCGTATGGCCCAGCACCAAAGCCATGGCCTTGCCCAGTTGCGAGGAGTTGGCCAGCTGCTGCTGCTGCTGCTGATGGTGGTGGTGGTGGTGGCCCCCTACAACGCGACGCCGTGTGTATGTGGAGCTACCCGCAGCTGAGGCGACAGAGGCGGCAGAGGCTTCACCCGCAGAAGCACTCTCACTGCTGCTGCTGCTACTCCCGTACGAGGCCAGTATGTGATCGCACTCGAGATCGGTGAGAGTGACGCACAGCTGCACCACAATTTGATAGTACAACAGGTTGTACATCACCTTCACCATGCAGGTGAAGTAATCTAAAGAGAGAGAGAGTGCTTAGGATTCTACGAAGCATGCAAACAAGATTAAGACTCACCCTGATCGAGATGCAGCGGCGCCAGCAATATGAACTTGAGCAGCAGCGCTATGGGATCCGCCAGGAGGCTGGGAATCAGCTCGAGGCAATGAGCCGGCAGCGGCTCCGTTTCGCTAACCGGCAGACCCGCCAGCGAGGCCCAGCTGCTCCACAGCGGCCACTCCACCAGGACTCGCACATGCACCGACAGAACATGCAGCAGCGGTACAATGCAGTCTCGCTTCGGCTTGTACCGCGTGGCATTCGCCGAGCAGAGGGATCCCCCGCGCTGTATAATCTCCGCCTCCAGGTTGGTGCGCGCTATTGAGGTCACAAAGATGAACAACTTGCGGAAGGTAATTGAGGCGCACTTGACCTTGCGCTGGGCTATATTGGTCATCACCTCCATGGCATGGCCCATGGCCTCCGTAAGCTTTGTGGGCTGCTAAAGGGTGTAAAATTCGACATTGGAAATTGGGGGAAAGCCATAAAGATGCATCTGATTCTGTGTACTCACCGGTATCGTCTCGTTCTCCTTAATTAAATCAGTAAGGTCGGCCACGAGGCGCTCAAAGGGCTGATTACCCGAGCGCACCAGATGCGTGGGCCTGTCCAGCTGCGGACTGAGCGGCAGCACTGAGTTGGAGAGCTGCCGGCACACGGGGCAGTAGAATTCGCCACGATCCTGCACCGGCTGCCGCTGGGTGGTGTACAGCGTCTTGAGGTACGCCTCCAGGCAGCCAAGATGCACATGGTGGCCACACGACTGCACGTGTACGCCATTGTCGTAGGCCATGTTGTTCGAGAGATACCAAGACTCATCGCCAAACTTCATGCTGAGCAGCTCTGTGCGCCGTCCGAATTCGGCGGCCAGACGGGTGGCATGCGCCAGCTGGTACTCATCCTCCACGTTCAGCGGCAGGGGCAGCCGCTCGGGTATGCGCCGCCGGTGGCCAACAATGCCGCTGGACTCGACGAGAACCACCAGGCCAATGGGATTCGATTCGGTGCTGGGCGTGGTGCAATTACAAATGATGCAATCGTATTCCTTCTCGCGCGGCTGCTCCTCGTACAGCTCCTCCTCGTCGTCGTCTTCGAGGCCATAGTCCATGCTGCTGGCCGCCGCGGCTGCCGATTGCATGAATTGCTTCTGCTTGTTGGCAAAATCCTGCATCATTTTCTGCTGCCGCTCGCGTGCCTTCTTGCGACGCTCCTCCTTCTCCTTGGTCTCGCGCGCCTTGGCCTCCGCCTGCTTCTCCCGCTGATTGGGCCAGAGGCGGGCGCGAATCTCATCGATGCTGAGAGCACACAGCTCGTCCTGCTTGGCAATCTTGCGCAGCAGATTGCCAATGAAGAAGGGTCCGTCGCCAATGCGCGAGGCGGACACATGGATGTTCTTGTAGTCGCGCCGTCCCCGCTCAGCCAACGCGGTGCTGGAGGTGCTGGCCTCATTGCAATCCACATCCATGGAGTCCTCAGCTGATGCCCTCCTCTCGCCATCGCTCAGCGAGAAACTGTCCAGGGTGCCGGACAACTGCGAGTGCAGCTTGAGCAGCAGCGACAGTATGCTCTCGTCCAGATTCAGTTCATCCTTGTTGCTGCTGCCGCCGCCGATGGCAATGTCCACGGATCGTTTGCGCGCTCCGCCAGCCTCATAGTTCATCCGCCGGCCTCCACCGACGCCGCCGCCGCCGATGCCGATGCCAGTGCCAATGGCTCCGCTAACGCCCGAGGTGAAGCCACCACCACCGGCAACGCCGCCACCGCCGCCGACATTCGATGGCACAATGTCCATGTTGACGCTGCTGCTGGGTACAGCCACGGGCTGAACTCGCTGGAAGGGCAGCAACATGCCGCTGCCCGTGGGCGTTGTTGGCGAGAACATTTCATTGCTAGCCGGCGGCTGGGCACCACCAGCTCCGGGTGCTGTTCCAGCGCCGCCTCCTCCTCCTCCTCCTCCATTGTTCGTCTCGGCAAGCAGAAGATCCCGCCGTATGGCCACCTCCATGCCGCTCTCCGGCAATGTGATTTGCTGCAGCGGAAAATGGAAGTCGAGGGCGGCAGCGGGACTCATGTCCATGGCATGATCATCGCCATCTCTCAGCAGCTCATCATCGTTGCTGTCCTGCCGGATCACAACGCCCGTTTCGGCCACCACCGAGAGATCGGGCGGCAGGGCCACCTCCATGCCAGGCACACGCATCAGGGCCAAGGCCTCGGATACACTTCGACCTCGGATACCGCTCGCTGCCGACAGTCCTAGGCCACCGCTGGCGCTGCTGCTTCCACCTCCTCCTCCCCTTGAGGCATCTTCCCCCTCCGTTTCGGACTGACCAATCATGCGCATCGCCTGCTCCGGATCCGCATCGACATCAAAGTCCAAGTCCGAGTAAAACGGATTGGAACGGTAGCTGGAGGTGACCACCTGCGGATCGCGCGACTTGAGCGACACCTTCTTGACCATCTGGCGGAGATTGCAGCTGAGATTATCCGTGGGATAGCATTGGAACAGCTTGGGCGGCTCCTGGCAGCCGACGCCGTAGCCATGATGATAGCCCAAGCCGCCGCCCGTTGACTCGACCATGGCAGCCGCAGGCGGAGCACCGCTGCCACCAACACCACTGCCACCCACATCCTCGCTGGTTTCAACAGCAATTTCAAGCAGAAAGACGGCCAGGGCCAGCACATGCTCGGAGACATCGCGCGTGTGGACGGCACGAAAGAGAATCGACAGGATGGTGGAGTGAAAGACGCGCGAGTTGAGGATGCGGCAGGGATCGCTGAAGGAGCTGGTGGCGGGCAGAGCCTGCGGCAGGCGGAACGGTGGCCAGAGATTGCCGCTGGCCGGCATCTTGTCCTTGCTCTTCACATAGTTGGTGAAACGATCCAGCGACGACTGGAAGTCGCGACGATGCACCGCACGCAGGAGCACGTGAAGTGGATCATAGTGCTTCTCCCACACCTCATCGATGGGCGTGAAGAGGCCCTGCTCCAGGTTCTCGCTGCCACTCGACGGCGCCTTGTACACGGACAGCTTCTTGAGGAAGGTCTCGAAGTTCTTGGTGTGCACATTGCCCGACCGCTCCGGCATCAGTTCCAGCAGCTGCGAATGCGTCTTATTCTCCGTGGAGAGCAGCGCACTGATCTCGATGATGCACTGGGTGGCCTCATCGTTGCCCAGATTGGTGCGACTGGTTACCAGGGTGGCCAGGAAGGTGAGGAAGCCCTCCAGCATCGACGATTGCTCCGTTTTCTGAGTCTGCTTCAGGGGCGCCGTCTCCAGCCACTGGGCCACGTCGAACAGCTCGATGGTCTTCTGCAGGAAGAAGTACTGCGGCAGGTTGGTGGCGCAGATCTGCAGGAAGAACAGATCCATGTCGGCCATCGAGTTGCAGAAGTTTGCCTGAATATAGGTCATCGCCTGGCCCTTGATTTGCAGTCCATTTCGCACCCATTTACCGGCCAGGATCTCGTAGAAGAAGCTCTGCAAAGGCGTAATTGGAGAAGAAATCGAATTTTAATTGTAATTTAAATGAAAACAAGAAGGGAAAATAACCTCTAGCAGTTTGCATCAGGATCGGACCCCCTAAATAATTACTAATATATTAGTTAATATTAGCCAACTCTTTCTATTTATAAAAAATATTATTATATGTTAAGGCTACAGCTATTTATTAATGTATAAATAATCGTATTAACTAAATCCCTTGCAGTTTGCAATTGGATCATGAAAATCAATCAAAACTAAGCCAAAAATCCATCAATTTCAATTCGGAAAGCTTTTCTTTGCTAGTTTTTATTGCGTTAAAAAATTCAAATTTTCAGATGTTGATGCTGATCAAGAATATATATAATTTATAGGGTCGCAAATGACTCCTTCACTGTTTTTCTTTAACTTTCGACTAAAAATACCCTGAAATAAGGAAGAATTAAAATTAAAAAAATTAATAATTTAAAAAAACTGCTTGCGATAACCGATATTTTCAAAACTAGCATCGATGACCGATAGCAAACAGCGGCCGCCAAGCTATCGAAACTCGTTTTGGAAATGTCAACTCTCTGAGCAGCGCAGCTGATGTGCTGGACAAGCATGCCAGCCTGCTCACACCAATGCTATGACCTATGCTGGAGCTCTCTCTCTCTCCCCCCTGCCAACTAAAAGAACAGACAAAGCATAAAGCAAAAAAGAAACAAATAAAAAGAGCGTGTGTGTGTGTGTGTGTGTGTGTGTGCGTCAGAGTGTCTGAGTCTGCAATCGGCAGAAGAAGAAGAAAAACACAGCACATCACATTTCATCTCATTTTATTAATCAATCTCGACGAAGGCACAGCGCAGGCAGCAGCGGTTCAAATTCAAGCCCCAGAAACCGAGACAAACTCAACTCTCTGTTGTTTGTGGCGGCCGCATTCGCGTTTCGATTTTCAGCGGGCGCAGTTGCGTGCTAGGCTGTGTGCGTGTGTGTGTGTCTGTGCGCCAGTGTGCGTGTGTGTAAACAATTCTTGTATAGGCGAAATTTAATAATAATATTCAAGTCATCGCCACCTCCGATCAGATTCAAAGCAAACAAATAACGCACACACGCCGGCACTGCCACACCGCCACACCGCCACCCGCCATGATGGAGTTTAGGAAATGGGGACTTCCCCTGATTCTGGCCACCCTGATATCCCTGCAACAACCGATGCCGGCAGAAGCGCTGATCGAGGATGTCCTGGACATCATCCATGTGGTCAAGGAGGTCACCTCCGGTGTGCTAAAGGCCTGGGACATTGTCCAATCCTCGCCTTTGGCGGCCAACATAGACTTTCCGCTGATGCGGGAGAAGCAGAAGAAGGTCTTGCAGCGCCTCAAAGAAGTCAGCAAGCAGATAGACAACACCGAAGAGCAGGTGAGTCAGCGGCCATCGGTGGTTGGGAGTCACAAAGCCACTCTAATTTCTTATTTCCACCCTGGTTTCGATACCCTTGCAGTGGGTACTTGGCCTTATCGGGTATGAAAGTGGTGAATGCATGGGTTTTCATTCATCATTTCGTATAGATGATATCATTTTATAATTTTTTGATATAATGTTCCTATTATGTTGCTATTTTTTATATTTAGTTGGTTTCTTATAGATAATATAATATAAATGATATTATGTTCCTATTATGTTGCTAGTTTTTGTATTTACTAGTTAGTTTCTTATAGATGACATATGATATTATGTTCCTATTGCTTTTTTTTTGCATTTACTAGTTAAATTTCCATCAAATTCCCATGATAACTGCAAGGGTATACAAAGTTTGTCTCATTAAACCAACTTTCTCAACTGAAACACCTAACCTTCTTCTTTTTTCGGAATAACCCACTTTAGCACGCTCAATACGTTGCCTTGGCCATCGAATCGGTGACCAGCTATATGCACAACAACGCCCCCATTATGACCAAGATGAACGATATTACGGACACAATCAACAGAATCTCGTCACGCTATCAACAGATGCAAAACTACGAGGCCCACAAGGATAAGTTGGAAATGTCAACGCTGATAACATTTGCCGAGTGGACAGTGTCACCTAATGCCCATTCGGTGCACCATCTGATGGATCGATTGCATATAATTCTACTGGGGAGCGAGGATAGGGCCAATGTCACATCTAACAACCTGCTCGCGCAACTGGTCACCGCCTACGAGGTAATATAGCTGAGCTTTAATGCCTCGAAAATAATTTTTAACCCAGATATCACCATAAGGAGTAGGTTTTCTAGTCAAAAGGGATCATACTTTATGAAATATGTGAGTTTATCATGATCTTCTAGAAGATCAAACAAATTAGCGTATTTTTAAACAAGATATCACCATTAGGAGTAGGTTTTCTAGTCAAAAGGGATCATATTTTATGAAATATGTGGAAATATCATAAATCTTATAAATGATCAAACGAAATAGCGTGATAACTTCGAATCTATGCCCCACTGTAGCCTTACGTTCCCCTGTAGTTAATGCCGGCTGCACTGGAATCGTGAATGGGGTGTCAATTTGCGAATCGCTTCCTGCACGGGCCTGCACACTAACCCGGATGAATCACTATCATCACGATCATGATGATAATGCTCATGCCTTGCTCTCCGAGGAATTTAATGCGGGTCTAGACCTGAGACGTAGCGCGCAGGGCCTTTAACTTTGGTTGATGATGAGCATTGTAAACTCGACTTTCCGGTTGCTGCCGCGTCACTGCGTTAATTCGGCAAAAGAAAGTCTTTGCAGGGTATTAGTCATCGTCATCATCACCATCACCAAGTCGTGTTCGTTGTCGCTAAATAACGGTAAACAAAGCTTGAAAGCAAGAGCTTCCACGCACTTTATGCAAAATGCTCGCCAAAAACAGAGGTTCTGTCGCCGTCGTCGTCCCCCCTTTCTGTGTGTGTCTGTATCGGTGTGGATTTCTGTATTTGCGTGAGGTCAAAGGTCTGGTGTCAACAAAAGACTGCGGGACAAGTTAAACAAAACAAAAATAAAAGAAAAACACAGTGGAAATAAAAACAAACGACAGAGGGCAATGCAGCAGTGCCGCCCCCATGCGGAGCGTCGGAGAGCGCATCTCTTTGTTTGTGTGTGCATTGCGTCAAGGTGGTGGGAGCGGGATAGCCCACGCACTGCAGGGAGAGAAAGAGCGAGATGGGATGGCGAGGAGTGAGAGCACTCACAGCTGTTTGGCATACCAATTACACGGGGACAACAATAACACAATTACAGCGCAAATGTAACACAAACAATGAGAGAGTGAGAGAGTACAACTTTCTAGTTATCGATTGATCGCCATATCGATTGTATTGTATAATTAAGTTAGGCCAATTGCAGTGTATTATTTAAGTCGCCACAGCCGAGGGAATTGAAACAAACAAAAAATTTGCTCAATTCGTGATTGCTGCTGCTCACCAATACCGATGCCCGCCAAGAATAAACAAAAACAACAATGAGAGGGGGCAGCACGTAAAAAGAGCTTCCAGTCGTCAGCGGATTCGTCGTACACACAACACATGAACACACGCATACACGCGCAAATGAGCGGAGCTGAGCGAAGCGCTTTAAAACTGAAAAAACTGAAAAAATCACAGTAGCCGACGACCAGCACTCAGAATCACAACACACACAGCAAAAGGCGTGTTAAAAAAATTATATAGGCGACGAGCGCGAATTAAAGTAAATCGCAAATAACGCACAATCAGTTTTGGGGACAAAATTTAAGTGAACAAAAATCCTAAAACGGGACTCGCCGTGCAAGCAGTGCTCTGTCCGCCAGTGCACAAGCAGTGCAAGCAGACAGGCAGGCAAGCAGGTGAACGCGTGTCGTCGTCGTCGTCTTCTTCCATGAAGAAGGAGGAAAAGGAAGGTCGAAATATCCAGGAAATCCCCTTATTTCGTTTTATCCGCTGAGCGGATATTACTTATCGTTAATACGTACGCCACAACACACCACACACGCACACACAGACGCTGAAAATGGCGTCGTCTGGTATCGCTGCCACCGCCGTCGTTCTCTTCTTGGTGATTTGTTGTGTGGAATCTGCTGCCTCCGCCTCCGATGGATGGCTACATCCGCGCACCCCCCAACTGGAGGTGGATGCCATGCGCACCGAGTACATTGCCTTGGAGCGTGCTCTGTGGGATTATCTGGCCAAGACGGCCAACAGTGAGAATAACAAGGAAACGCAGCTCCGCAAGGTGTTTGATTCGCATCGCGACTTCAACGCCAAGCGGCTGATGGAACACAACTTTGAGGAGCATCGCTACGAGCTGCTCAATCACTACGAATGGTCGCTGCTGGAGCGGGATCTCATCTACATCAGCAAGCTGTACGAGACCTACAAGGTATCATCGGAGGAGGAGGAGAATTCCTACCTTTTTAGGGATCAAACTCTAAAAGTAATCCGTTCAATTCGCTTCAATAGGAGACCTTTGCGAGGCAAAACTCTAGCGCCCAACTGGATCAACTGGCTGTGCTGGATCTGACCCGGGAAGTGCTGCGGAATGACAACACCATCTCAATGCCGCGCATCATAGCTGAAATCGAACGAGTGATGGTCCAACAGACGCTCTACTATCGCGCCATGATCGTTAGTTGACTTAAGTAGAAGATATCATACCATACTATCTTAAAAAACCCGAGATTACGAGATTTCTAAGAGATTATAGAGGAATTGTAATCATTTATAGATCAGAATCAATAGATTTTAACCCAGAAACTACTGGTTTCCGTAGATACTAAGAGATCAAGGCGGATATCATACAATACCATCTGAATAGAGATTATAGAGGAATCCTTACTGATTTACGTAGCAACTCTGTACTAACTATTAATGTCCCTTCAAAATCTTGATTTTAGTTCATGAAATCATTAGGAAATGTAGCCATGCCATCAACGTAATTATCCCTATTCTGATGAATAGTTTTAATAGTTAAATACCGATTTTAACAGCCAGATGTTATGTGCTTAATTAGAGTTAAAAACGAACAAGAGTCTCGCTCGCTCGTTCGTTTTACCAAAGAAGTGAATGCATGCCACAGCTGTGCAGCTGCTGGGCACCTGCTGGGCTGGACATTAGCCCTTCTATAGCTTTAAATATCTGCTGACATTTGTTGTTAATATTCCCTTTCCATTTTACACAGGTGTCCACCAATCAGATTTGCAAAACACAACAATCGGCCCAGCAATTTGTGTACTCACTGTACGCGGACATTGCTCTCACCGAACTGAAGGCCTACACCATGATGGAGTTCTCGTGGATGATGCTGCGCGTTTATGGCAAGGGCAACTTCACCCAGGAGGCCGAACTGATGCGACTGGATTACGAAAAGCGTACGGAACGAACGCTAAAGCTGCTCAAGGACGTTATGCTGCGAGCCGACCGCATCGTTTATCGCTGTGATCCCGACAAGTATGTGAAGGGTGTCAACTATGACGAGGTTACCCGCCTGCTGCAGGGCTACATTGAGAACGAGGTGGATCTGAACAATGAGGAGACATGCCGGGAGACCTGCTCCTTCTACCAGTCCACCCGCAGTGAGGGCTGCTTCAAGGATCTCTATTGTGCCCGCCAGCCCCGTTGCTCGGGTCGCCTGTACAACTGCCAGTTCGTGGACAGCGACATGTGGGTGTGCCCCTCCGCACAGAATAGCACCAGGCGTTACGAGTTCATCGAGTATGAGAATGGACGCGTCCTGGGACAGAGGGCCAGATGCACCAGGGGCACCACCAAGGTGGATAGCTGGTGGCGTTACCTTCTCTGGCACTGCAGCTACTGTTTCTGCCTCTGCGACGAGCAGGGCCTCAAGTCGGATCGTTTCTTTAGCCTGCGGGACTCAGTGGCCGATGTGAAGCGCAACAGGTGAGTGAGAATGTCGAGACTCCAGGACTTCCAAAAACTTAATAAATAATTTTTTTGTAGGGTTGTGACTGGTCTGCGCTTTGTAAAGCTCAATCGCATCTTCCACTTGCAAATCCAGGAGGGCGAACTCCTGCCCCGCGGCGCCATCAATCAGAGCACGTTGGAGTGGCAGCCCGTGGACACTTACAACATCTTTGATCGCGATGTGAAGAAGGGCGTCGACTATCATACTTTGAGCTACGAGAGTCGCACCATCGACCTGGACGATGTCAATACGGATGACAATAGCTTTGTGATAACCGGCGTGCGATTCAGGGTGGTGGGAACCCATTTAAATCTGGAGGCCTACTACAGCGAATTTGACTTCAAAACAGGCCAGCTTGTCCAGGTGGAGGGCAATAGCTATTGGAAGTCCAATGACAACACCGATGTCAGCAATAATAGCAAGGAACGAAGGTGGGTCTAAGTAATATTATCAAGGGGGAACCTTGAAATGAATTAACTTGATGGTTTTTTTTGTTTTCAGGGAGAAACTGCGCCTGGAGAACGCGGACGTGTCCACGCGTACAATCACTCCATCGATACCTCAGTCGCGCCACAACCAGTACATTGACTTCACCAACACGGGCCTGGACAAGGATGCAGCGCAGAGCACAGTGCCGTTTATTGACATCCAGGACGTGATCTCGAATCCCCCAGTGCCGCTGTCCGGCATTGGTATTTACTACAAGGGACGCAATGGCTATGGCGGCTTCCTAGGCCCCAAGATCATCACGTATGACTTTACGCCGCACGTCCAGGTGCCCAAGAAGAAGTTTTAAGGGGGATCTCACGTAGGGGAGATGATATGTCATAGCTTTCTTAGTTGTACACACACGAAGCGACGCGAATATAACTCAAATTATATTGGAATTTAGCCATTAAACAAAACAAAAAATAAAGAGAATCTGAATCTAAGAATCCCCCAGAAAATCAAACCAAAAAGAAGTCTATTCAATACACAACAAAATAATAGAAGCAGAACTCACCTGAACACGTAGGGGATGGATCATCAGCAGAGGCAGCAGATATGGACGCGAGGGCAGCACTTCGCTCAGACTGATGCCCATTTTGGTGACCGCCTGGCACACAAAGGCGGCCAAATAGCGATGCAATGGAAAGTGGAACGAGGCCTGCATCATTTCCTCCTGCGAGAAGGGCTAATTTAAATATTTTAGAGGATTGTGCATACACTCTACTCACCATCGACAGGTGCGCCTCCATAAAGTATATCGAGTCCAGCCACTCGTGCAGCGTTGTCACACAATAGTTGATGATCTTCTTGGCCAGATGGGCATGCGTGCCGTCCTGCAGATGGGAGATAATCGACCACATGGGGTAGGCACTGGCCTCCAGTTCACAGGAGAAGGCCGCATAATAGCTATTTGGTTCGAATTCCACATGCGAGGCCGTCTCCCGCACATTAACATTCATGCCCTGAAGCATTTGAAGGAACTGGAACCACATGTCGATTAGGTTGTCGTCCCGCAGAAAGACCAGAGCCACCGATTCGTGTGATAGGACGTTGTTAAAGTCCGAGACTAGCGGCCAATAGCAGTGATCCTTCATCACCTGGCGGGTGCAATCGATGACAAAGTGGAAATTCTTGGAGGGATCTAATGGGGAAACATTCGTTTTAGATTTAAGGAAAAGAAAATAACTAAACAGAACTCACCATGCAGCGTGTTTTGAATTAGTATCTTGGACATCATTAGCTTCAGACTGATGATCATAACGTGCAGCAGCGACAGCTCATTGACCATTTTAAGGGCCAGGCTCTCGTTGGAGAAGAGCTGGACGCTCATGTGAACCACACGGTTGCTGAGCGTGTCCGGGTCCCGGGACATTTCCAGCACGGACGGTATGCGACTGTAGTGCATCACAAAGGTGCGGGTGAGGTGTTCCTATTTTCCGTAATGAAGAGAATTATTAGGCAATCAATTGAAGCTGACTTTCATCGCTATCACTCACCTTGTAATCCTGATCGGGCAGCATGTTGAGCAGAAAGCAGACCAGAGTCTGCGGAAACTCAAACTTGAATGTCCAAAAGATAAACTCCTCGAGCAGTGTGGTATGGACCAGTGTATCGCCCAGCGCCGGCAGATCCCTGTACTCATCGGGCGGCTCTGGATTGGGAAATCTGTTGACCGCATCCTCGTACTTCTCCCGGTTGGCCTTCAGGAAGCGTCCGTTGCGCGTGTCCAGGCACGGGGCCTCCATAAAGTAGGCATACACCTCGGGATTGATCAGCGTCCGCGTCATCACCTTGCGCATTATCTCGCCCATATTGTTCAGATCGATCAGCATGTTGGCAAACTCCTCGCACAGGTACGAGGTCATGGCGTGCACCTGCAGCGAGGTGTCGCTATGCTCCCGGAAATGCTGCAACAGCCGGAACAATAGCTTTGGCATAATGGCCTCGGCTACAGCCAGGAGATTATTTGGCACCGGATCGCGATTCACCCGATTATTGATGCCATGATCACTGCAAAAGCCCTCGGCCTTCATCACGGATGTGTCGCCGCAGTCACAGGCACCGCCCGCCTGCGACAGGAACATGTTGAAGTCGTGGTTGGCATGATTGCCCTTCTTGAAGCAGTCGCGGCAGATGGACATGCAGGGCGAAATGCCGCAGGTGCGGCACCTGTATGCCACCACATGGGGCACCCACACCAGGCCGCACTTGGCATGGTTGTCATAGCTCCGCACTACAAACACACACACACAGGGAGAGAATGAAAATTTAATTACGAATTATTAGGGGCTTGACTCAAAGTTAAAACAAGGTTACAAGGTTTAAGTGAGTTAACAGAGAGAGAGAGAGGGAGTGGCTGCACTATTGAATTTTGCTATTAATTATTGGAAATAACAATGTCTCCCGCATTTAACCACAAAGTTTGCCAAGTTTTCCAAGTTTATGTGACTTAACTAATGGTGGAATTTCTACTTTTAAATGGGACATGCATACATAGCCTCTTGTGCTATCAGTGGTCAATGATTTCCATAGATTATTCCATGATTTATTCATTCCCCAAGGAATTTGTAATT